>APFE030059524.1:69092-220689 GCA_000404065.3 Pinus taeda
TACATTGTGGCGGACAATCTGTCCTTTTACAAAATGTGACTTGTTACTTATAGTATTTTTCAGTTACAATACCATGGATCAATTCCATGGGTGAATAAATACCAAGGGTGGATTTTACAATACCACGGGCAGATGCCATTTACAATACCATGGGTAAATTCCATGGGTCGATGAATAATATGGGTGGATGAGTACCATGGGTTGATGCCAATTTCCATTCAGAACATCATCTCTGGTCAATCCCACTCTCTCTGAAAGTGAATACCATGAGTATATTTCTGACCAACCATTGGTTGAAGAAATGGTTGACTTGATTCCTCTTTCAATTGATCGTATCTATCCTTTAGAGATTGAAGTTTGTACCTCTCAAGTTCTTCTGGTTTCTTCAAATTCCAAATAATTAAGGAGAAATACTCTTGTTACCATGGTATAGGGGGGTGATCCTCCTATTCCCAAGGTACAAGGAGGCAATCGTCCTATTCTTGTAACACAAGAGGGTAGTTCTCCCATTCCCATGGAACCCCATACAAGTAGTATGGTCATTTCCTTTGATTGGAGTCGGCTGACAAGATATTGTCTACCTTCTTATGTTCCATTCCAGATCACAGTGCAAGCTTATAATATGGTTGTACATAGCACAATTATAGATGAATGAGTGTCTGTTAGTATTCTATCCTAAATTGCCTGGTAAGCTTTAGGTTCTCCCCAACTTCTACTCAGTACCTAGAATCTGTTAGCTTTTAAAAGAGGAACCAATCAACAATTAGGGATCGTTCCTTAGTTGCCCATTACTTTGGGGGGGAATCCATATATATTGATGTGATGGTTGTCTAAGTCCCTTTAGATTTAATATACTCCTTGGCCGTGACTATGTTTATATCATGGGATCTCTTATCTCTTCTCTTATTCATGTCATAAGTTTCCTGCATGAAGGAAGAATTATGACCATTGATCAGCTATCATTCATTGGTCCTAATTCTGTTCCCAATCCACCGTCTTTCCTAAATGGTCCTTGCAGTCAAGTGGTAGATTTCCTGCCATAGGTTAATTATATGGCCACCTGTTCCATTCCCTCCTTAATTGATGATTTATTCATTGATATAGTGCATCATGTACTGGGGACATAAGAAATTAATATTTCCATCAGATCCCTTAATAGGTATCCCTTCTAGAGTGTTGTTCTCCCATATAATGAAAACCTCATGGAGTTCATGGTCTCTTATATTCCATGACCAATGTGTCATGAGGATAGTTCTTTTACTATGTCAACCATGTTAAAAAATGAAATAGGTCCCCATGAGGATATTTCATTTACTATGTAAACCTCGTTAAAAAATGAAATAGGTCCCCATGAGGATAATTCTTTGACTATGTCAACCTTGTTAAAAGATGAAATAGGTTCCATAGGGATAGTTCTTTTACTATGTCAACTTCATTAAAAAATGAAATAGCTGTGGAGCACAGTTCCTTTTCTTGTGTCAAGCACCATAAAAAATGAAGGAAGGTGTCATGAGCGTGGTTCTTTTCCTATCTCAAACTTGTTAAAAATTGAAACAAAAACCATTCCAATTTGATTCTTTTATTAGATCTTCTAAAATCCCAGTCGATTCTTTCACTTGATGTCGTAAGTGAATATTCATTTCATCCACCTGTTAGTAACTAGTACTCTACATCGGTGAATGAAATGAAGCTTGGGGGGCATGTAACTCAAATTGAGTCATTATGTTGGAGGCATGCAAAATCATCTAAATCATAGTTTATCTTTGCTTCAATCTTGTGTAAAAAATGAAACCAAAACCAAACATAGTTTGTCTCTGTTTCAATATTGTGAAAAAATGAAACCAAATCCAAGCATAGTTTATTCCCATGTTTAAAGCTTCTAAAAAAATGAAACCATCTTCAAGTATACTGAAGCATAGTTTTCCATGTTTCAATCTTGTCTAAAAATGAGACCATTTCCATTTTACTACTCGTGATTAACATTTCTATCAAGCTATTTTTTCTAAATGAGCCTTGGGTTTTTCATTCCATCGTCACCATCTCTTTGGCTGAACATACGCTTTCACTTGGTTATTTTACCCTTTCTTAAGGAAATTCTATGATGAGTGGTCTTATTAGTCAGCCTCTTGATCTTTACATGGTTTGAGTAGTTCCACCTTGGCCGGAACCAGTTCCTATCATTTTATACCACTCATTCCTCTAGGTGGAGTCATCTTTCAGCTCTTTTCAGACTCCAAAAATATGAAAAGATTACGAAGCACTCATATTTTGAAACACATAAAAGTAAATGAAAAGGCACCTACTTAGTATAATTTTCACCCTTTTTTGGACTGAGATAGACTGTTGTATGAAAAAGTGAAACCTTAGTTGACCATGACTAAGAGGTTCTCACAAATATCATTTTCTACCTTTTCGGATTCAAGAGACTATCTACAAAAAAGTACCCTTGGACTTTTCGTTTTCACCTCTTTTTCAAACTCTATAAACATGAAAAATACATTGAGTTACTCCTTCGTTGGACTTGTAAAACTTAAACGACACAGGACTTGTCACCATGAAGACACCGAGTTACTCCTTCCTAACACTCATTAAATTTACTAGGATCAATTCATTTGAAGGATGAACTGATACAACAAGCATAAGGTATCCTCTTCAAGTTTGTAATTAAAAATAAACATGTACTTGCTAGCGATAGTGGGTAAAAAAGAAAGTAAATGTGTCTTGTATTTTGTGTAAAGGCAACATGTTCCTCTTGAACATGACATTCATATGCATCTCATGTTGGCTTTGGGATATATTCTCTTTTCCAATTTCCATCATGGGTTCGGGAAATCCTTTTTTCTCTGATTTAATCACCATTATTATCATTATGACCTTTGATTCGATTTTGAGTTAAGTGTTTCCAAACTCTAGAGTCGTCTCACTGGTATGTTGAAGAGAAGTCCTATATTCAAAATTAAAATGTCTTCTACGTATGTGACCCTCTCTACAACAATCGTGAATCACTCCTACCATTTCAAGATATCCTACGTTTGGTGTCGATGATGTGGGAAACATTATGGCCCTCCCAATGATCACTTCCTGTCGACTTCAATTGATCTAAGAATTTTATCTAGAAACTGCCTTTCAGTATCTAGAGCTTGTATGACTCAATGGGAATTTCTTCATGTTCGATGACATGCTTACATCATTGGACTTTGATTGAATGATTTGAAAATTGGTTGACTTCAGCTCACATATTCACACATATAGATTGTACTAATGCACCTTGAGGGTCATCGACATTATTAGTGGTTTCTATAGCGCATGTTAACAGTTTACATTACTGACTAGTAATCAGTTCATTTCTACCATGTTTGACGTCATCACATATATTCACATGGTTAGATTCATACTTTGGTTAGGATAGAGATGACGACCCTGGATCTCATCTATTAAAATATAGGTTGCGGGGATTTATTGAGTATTAATGATTGTATACATGATCCTTTTCATATGTACGTTTGTGTCCACGACATGGATTCTTAGACATGATCCTTTTCATATGAATGGTTGTGTCTATGTCATGGATCCATCAACATTATCCTTTTTAGATGGATGGCTGCATTCATACTATAGATTCATTTATTATATTTTGATGCTTGTTTTGATGTATTATCAGGAATATGTATATATCCAAGATGCCATATATTGTCTCATGTTTGATTTGCAGGTCTCTTGATGGTGGTAAGCCAAGCTCCTTAGCTTAATTGATAAAGCACTTCAACCATAACTTCATGTGCTGATTTCATTCTTTAGGGGCATTTTTTACACAATATTTTGTCACATTCCCAACTCTATACCTGAAGTGTTGTCCTTTGCCGCACTATTGCCACAAATGTCATAAAGCGACAAAAGTTGTGTAAACTCATTCACCATGAATTATAGGCCCAATACATCCCTCAAGAGATAGATAACAAATGTATTCAAGCAATTATGGAAAAACATGAAAAAACCCTAATTTGCAAGGCCTATGCTACTTTTAGTAGGAAAATTCGTGCTGGTAACCTTTTGTCGAACTAGTGACTAGCAATGAATGTGTGACTTCTGATAGGAAATCTGCATTGTTCCTCTTTAGGCAATTTCTCCAAAAATGCAGGAAAAGATTCTCTTATGAGAAGCCAAGAGAATGATGACCTAGTAGTTGTTCGATGATGATATGTGATGAGCCTCATCATTGGGCAATTAATTGGGCCTTAATTCACCTCCTAGCCTACTCAAACCTACTTTTCTCATAACTTATTACTTGTCTTTTATTATATTTTGTTTATGAGGTGAGTTAGAATTGGATATTATGCTTAGTGGGCTAATATGCAATGAATGCAGGATTAAAAGAGAAAATCAAGGAAATTTGGCAAAGGCTAAGGTCAAATATCGAATAGGAAAAAGGATAGGGATTGTAAGGGGTAAATCCTCCTCATTTACTACTCCTCCATTCAAATATTCCTCCATTCATCACATCAACTCGGAGTGCAAAGAACCAAATCATGAGGATTAGAAGGCAGTTGAGCAAGTGAGAGATAAAGCACCAATTCGTCACAAGTTTGGGAGTCGAGCCTCCCTAATTTTAGGGAATTCGTTGGGGACTTTAGTAGTATAAGTAGAGTGGCCTAGGACCTCAGTAGGATTTGGATTCTTATTGTAAAAATCTAAGCTATCTTCGAGCTACAAGACTTGTGAAAGTTCTATTGATTTAACTTGATGCTTTTGTAATAAAAATGAGTTTTGTTTTGAGCCAACATTGAGTTAAATCAGAGGGCTAAAGCTCTTGGATTAGGGCCCAACCCTAGCATCCAAGGCTCCTCTTTCCTTTACATGTATTTTGAGTTTAGTTTCATAACTTGATTGATTTGCTTTTTATATGCATTTCCATTACAAGTAGTGTAGATTAGATTGGTTGTTTATTAGTTTGCTTCCATTTGTGCCTTATTTCAAGTAGCAGGTTAGCAAGGAGAAAAAGGATCACCACAAGTTTTTCAGTAGGTGTCTCAACCTCACTTCCTCCCTCTAGGATCATGCCTTGAGGAAGGGACCCTTAAGCATCCCCCAAAACACAGATTTCTAGTTCTTTTATGAGCTTTGGAGTTTGTTGTATTTTAATTAGTATTTGTTTAGTTTTGCAAGGTGGATTTACATTATCATATTTTCCATCTCCATTTCTATAGTAAATATCATCCAAGCTTTCATTCCTTTCAACAACTTTCCTCAATCATAGTGTAGACAGTTAATTCATTAATTCCTCTTTTCTAGTTTATGAAAATCTATATTGTTTGCGTAGCTTTTTGGAAAATATACATGTTTTATGAAAAGGAGGTGCTTCAGGAGGTGACTAAGACTTCATAGCCAACAACTAACTTCCACTCCATCCATCTTAGCCATCACTTGTTTTCACCATCACCTTCACTAGTTTCTCATCATTTTTCATAGAAATTCTTCCAAGCACATTAAGTGAATCCAACCATCTACTATCTTGGATATTGACTCCTAAGTGACCCTAGACATTCTCCCACTCCATTCCAACCATCACACACCTTTCCTAAGCCTCCCATCACCTCTAACACCTCACTTTTTTCTCCTGGCTATATCTTGTATCTTTGGTGTAATTCCTATAGGATCATCTTGTAGGTTTCTAGTACATCGTGCAGGTTTTCTTGAAATGGCCTGTTTTGAGGCTGAATTGATGGAAAACCTCTAGGAAGTCACCAAAAGCCTCTAAGGAGTCCTCCACACCACCAAAAAATCTCATAAACCTTCTAGCCATCCTCAAACATCCTTAATTCCCCTGCCACATCCACAAAAACAATTAGTTTGCATACTTGATTTTGCATAAAAAGGCAAAAAAGAAAAACCAAATTTAGTTTAGTCTCTTTACTTACACATTAGTGGTTTTATGCTTATTACTTCTACAACTTATATAGTAGCACTTGTTTAATGTTTATTTATCATTTTTTCCTATCATAGCTTCTTAAATGGTTAATTAGGGAATGATGTGATTTAGAATTACATGTCGACCTTCTCCATTATTATAGTAGAGTAACTCTATCGTAGAGTAGATTTAACTTTCTTCCATCAAAGAATCAAGCTTTTTCTGACTCCATATAGGTCTGGCTTGAAACAATAGTGGTCTCTCACCATCAAAATAGGGACAATAGGTAGAACCATCACTTTTACTTGTGCATAAAACACTGTCACCTCCAAGTTTCTATGAACCCCAAGTTGATAAGTAAAGCTGGTAGCCCAGGAGTTGTAGCATCCTTCCTGCAATACTGGTGCTCATCAATATGGTCGAGTACTCCCATTTAGAGCCATTGATCCTACCTTTAGGGATCTTACCTTCGAGATAAGGATCTTCTTCCCCATTTGGTGTATCTCTAACTCCCTCTCCCTCACTATAAATTCATTCTTCACTTTCCTCAATGGGTTGGTCAATGTTGGTTACCATTCTTTTGCTCAATTCTTCTTAGATGTAACCATTTTGGTGAGAGAGGAAAGGAGAGATTCTTATGTTTGGCTTGGACTTGGAACCATCCTGAAGGATGCCTTCAACATCAAGGCACTAGTTGTATGGTTCCCTCTCCTATTTAGTCATTAATACAAAGCATGTTTTACTTCCCATAAGCTTGTCGATGCTATTTTTATTAGTACCATACTCCTTGATATGTTTATAAATTATATTGGAATACATATATTATGATATCTCTTGTTTTTGTATTTTGATCTCTCTTGCATGTATTTAGACTATCAAGATCATCATGAAAATTCGATCACATAGGAAAGAGGTAGGCCATCTGCCTTTCTCATTTGTCATTCTGATCTAGGTTAGGGAAGTTTGCATTTTTTGTCACAGTTGTCACTAGACCCACATATTGGACTAGAGGGGATCACCTCTATTCGTAGAAGGGATTGTGTAGTTAACAATGACTACAACCTATGAGATCTAGAACATCAGTGGGACTGAGGGACAAGTTGTATAAGTGACTGACCTGTCTCCTCAAGGTTCTATTCATGATGTCAGATGACTATGGATGATGTTTCTGACAATTCCACTTCCTTAAGGTCACATAGGAGGTCAAATATGATCATAGTAGCCTCTTTTCTAATGGAGTTCCTAAGTCTAAACTTAGGAAAATTAAAAAATTACTAGGTATTATTCAAAATATGCATGAGAATGATCTAGAAGGTAGATCAAGTGATGTTTTAATCTTAGCCATTGATTAGAGAATTAATCTTGACCATAGAAGACTCAATAGGATAAGTATAAGATGGAGGCTTGCGGTTGATTTGGAAACACGCAGAGAGAACAAATAGATGTGGAGTTTGATTTTGGGGCTAGAAAGCTGAGAAATTCAAACTAAGTGATCATTTTGTAATAGAGGGGCAGAGAGAATGTAGGAGGACTTTCTAGAGAATACTGACAAAGAGGAGGAAAGAGATTGCAAAGAGGTAGTTTTATCACTCAAAATATTTCCTTAGAAGTTATTAGAAGAGGGAATAGACCGAGGTAACAACAAACCAATCTTTAAGTATAGGCTCTAGCCAACCTATGACTCAAAGGTGGCTCTCTCTATATAATTTAGCTTTGTTTACTGGGATTTTAGGCTAGTTCTTAAAGTTCAAGGGGTTTTGATTTGTATTGAAGGTTGAATAGTGGAATCATTAAAATAGATGGATAGAATTAAGTCTCTGGACCATTGGGCTAGGGAGTCAAAGAAGGTCAGTAGAACCGGGATTAACTCACTAAAGGGAGTGTTCAAAGGGCAAGCTAGCAGAGTGAAGTATAGGTCTTTTGGTCGAATGGGTGAAATTATCTTAACCAGGGTGAGAGAGCACTTAAGAATTCTCAAACTAAGACTAAAATGAGGAACAAAGGATAATCATGAGCAAAGGGAAATTACGAATCCTTTACTATATATTAGAGTGAAACTACCTAAACTAAGGATCAATCAATAATTCCTTAACTTAGATAATTAGCAAAAAAAAATTAAATGCATAATAGTTAAGATAGAGTGCAATGAAGCAAATTATGAGATATCATTCCATATTATAGAATTCAGGTTTCAGATACATTAAATATTATGGTAAAACTTTTAAAGAAATATAACAATAGAAGAGAAAATACTTGTTTGTACTTTGCACTACACATAATCCTATGAAATGTCTTGGATTTATTCATTGATCCAGCTTGATGGTCCAAATAGTTGTACAATAGCTTACAGTCTTCGATCAAGAAAGTCTATAGAAATGTCTAGGAATCCACCCTACATACTTAAATTTGTGAAGCATTTATACAAAAAATTATTACAAAATATTTCAAACTAACTTGAGATTTAATTTAGGAAATACAAATATCTTCTTGCAAGAAGATAGAGACAGTTAATGAATTGTTTCATGTTGTCCCTTTTTATTTGGTACTGCTGGCTTTTATGGTTGGATTTGTAGCCCTTTGTGCTGGCTTGCAGTTGAGATGTTTCACGTTGGAATCTTCTTCAACTTTTATCTTTCACCTGATACTCTTTGACCCTGATACTCTTTGACTATGTTGCCATGTTTTCATCTGTTTACCTGGATGCTCTCATCTTTACTGTGTAGTAACTTTTAGCTGTAAATTTATCACATTAAATCAATGATTTTCTCCCACCATTCTACATCAGGTAATTTTACATTCATCACCCTCCTATAGATCTCATCAGATTCAGTATATTTGGCAAAATTGGGTTTGGTGAGAAATAATTGTTTTATCTCATGCTCAAGAAAAAACAAATTTTCAAATGTGTTGTACAAAACTTTTCCTGTTGGTAGTGCTTTTATGTATTAAGATTTGGAATGTTCCTTAGCCAACTGTCAGACTATGTTACCATAGTCCAACTGTGTCATGAGTTTGTCATTGATAACCAAAGCACAAGGCAGACCTTTCTCCCTGAAAATTTGGAATTTAGCCATGAACCTATCAATGGCTACCTGCATATTGTGGCACTTTTCTTCTAAGCTAAGCATAAAGTTCCTTTTGGAAAGGACCTTCCTTTTTGCAAAAATGGTCTTACTCCTATCTTCTATATTTAGCTCATGGAGCTCAAATCTATTCTTGCTATTGAGGAAGTGGATGAGTCTATTGGCATCCTCAGGCTTATCTCCCAACTCCTCCTTGACTTTCTGGATAGCTTATGTAGCTATCTTTATTAGCTTTGTTTGTTCTAAAATAACTTGAATTGATGGCCAAATATCATTGACAGAGTCAATGATATTGGGCCACAACATTTCCTTGGTTTTCCCAAGGGGTTTCTCGAGTGTTAAGTCTTTCTCTAAGACTTTCATTCTTTCACTCATTCTTTTGACCTTCTGTGGTTCTTCCTTTTGCTTAAACTGGGAAAGTTTGTAGTCAGTTTCCAAAATTTCCACCCTTTCTCTCAGTCTGTTCATTTCTATAGCGTGGATAGACATCTTTTCCATGGATTTAACCAATTATGTTCCTTTCTCTCCTGAAGCGCCTGCTACTGTTGTAGATTTTGGTATTACGACAATGTTGTGGTAGGTGGAGCTGTTGGTGCTAGTGAAGCTACCAATGTAGAAGGGACTGCCATGGATACCATAGGGATGACATCCTTTGAAGTTGTGTCCAAGTCACTTTGCTTCAATTGAATTAAAGAATCCAACTCCTTTTCTGTCCACTTTAACTGGTCATTGAGCTTTAGGACCAGGTCCATCAACTCCTCATGTCTGGTTTGGCTCTCTACAACTTCTAGAGTTTGAGGATGTTACACCTATGGTATTTTCAATTACCTATTAAGTGCAGCAACATCATCATTTTATTTTTTATAAGCTGCTTTGTAGCTTATATATCCTTAGTATCGTGTCCCAATTCAATCACTAACTCCTCTAAGGAATTGATCGTTGTATCCCTAGCTTGTGAGGAGGCCTTCTCTAGCTAAAATAAAGCAGAAAAGTTATTCAAAGTGTTTTGTAGCTGATGAGAAACTATTGCCTTATGTGTCAGGGTGGAGTATATCATCTCTCCAACATGTTTGTGCAATTCAATCTGGCCTATGGGATTAATATCCCTGGCCAACACTTCAAATTCAACCCTCTCGAAATCAGATGATGTCTTGGGTTGTTGAGCTGTAGGATTGATGATACACATCTATGTTTCCAGGAAAACTAGTGTCTATTTAGATCTGATAGTCCCACTAAGATGGGTAGCTATCTTAGAAACAAACAATTCAAAGTAGCTTGTGTTTTCCTTTATGGGAGATAGATGAGAGAGAAGCAAAGAGCACCAACCTTAGTCTTTTGCATCGCTCCTTACTTGTTTCCTCTCTCCTTTGATAGAGCTTCACCACTCCTTTCTCACTTGTCCCACTTCAAAGAACACCTGTAGAGTCGAAGAAGTAAAATACCATCAAAGCATAGAGATCTATGATACCATAAACAATGTAGAATCAAATGTACATTAACCATACAAATGCATACGCAAATACAACATTCAGAAATAAGAAAGCATATGAAGGAAAACTCAAATAGCTTTATTGATAGAAGTAGAAGAGATGATTATAACCCAATTGTCTGATCTAGAGCCATCCTCCTAGCATGAAAGCCCTCTTCACCTCATGCAAAAATAGACCACCCAACAATACAATGTTTCACTGAGAAACCAATAGCACTTCCTTACAAAATACAAAATTCTAGCCTCTAGATCTCTAGGATGAGGGATCCATATATAGATATTTGTAGAGGGGTGAGTCAGCTTCTGGGATTTTGACTAGTGTCATTTCATTGATAGCTCTTGGTTCCACTTGGAGATTTCATGATCTCTTACTCATCACTAGGCAAATTCATAGAGGCAAGTGTCATATGAGCAGTTTCTAGAAGATTCTCTCAGTTTCCACCTAGAAAATTGCCTCTGCCATTTGTTTTCTCTCACTCACTGTGCCCTATAGAAGAGATTTCCAATATGCATCGCACCCCTTGTGTGTAACAGGTGAGATGAATCACACCCTCAGCATGGAGCAGGTTGTATGGTCTAGTTTTGACCAGTTCAGTGTAGTTTTTCAGGGAGAACTTCTAGGAAATGATGTACTTAGTTGACCTTGATCCTTTAGCGTATGAAACAACACTTTTAGGGGTTTAAGAGACCTTGGTTTATTGACATATGTGATTGGGGTTGCAGTACCCAAATATTTCTATAACAGTTGCCCCCTAAAGCATAAGTTTGTAAATCTTCTAATGTCGGGTGAAATGCTTTATCATGAGGATCTGAGGTTTTTCGAACTGGAAGGTGACTTGTAATAAGATATAATACAATACATTATCTTCATAATATTTTCATGATCTAGCTGAGGCGGGCATTCCCATTCTCAACTTTATAAATTCATTTTCATGTACATAGGATAGACAACCATCTATGTGGCAGACTGATGATTCTGGTAGAGCCATCATCCCTTAGCTTGGATGATTATTTGTGCAACTATGGAGTACATTTGATGTCTTTATTTTCCTAAATATATCGCAGCCTTGATGGATGAAACTAGATCCGGGGTATTCAAACTCATTCAATCTTTGCCCGATGTACATGTCGATCCATGTGAAATGATATTCTGAAGTCGAACATGGAAGGACATCACCTAATTACCAGCCAATGATGTAAGTCATTAATGGGCATGAGAGGAATCATAGATAATGATAATGACCCTCAAGGTATTGCAGTACAATTTACATGGTGTGAATATATGAGTCGATGTCGAACACCACGCAAAATCTTTCGGCCAAAGGCCATTGATGTGAACATTTCGTTGGAAGTGACAAACTTGTTATTGAGGCATGCAAGCTTCAAAGTACTGAAAGGGTTGTTCCTAAGTCAACTTCTTGGATAATGAGCTGATGTCAACAAGAAGTGACCCATCATAGGAGGGCCTTAATGAATCCCACATCTATGACACGGGATGGAGAAAATGATTTTGTGGAGGTGAAAACAATCTGATGATACAAGGTTCAGGGTGGCAGTCATGAAAGAATGGAGCGTGAAGGTATTGCAGTGGATGAGGTGTTACCTGGGTTGGTGAATTCTTTGAGTGACTTCTCTTGATCATATCAGCGACACTAAAATAGATTGGTACCATTAACCCCAAAAATGGATGGTACAGATGACCAATGCTGATATGACCGGTGAATGGAATAAACAAACATGACTCAATCATGGTGATGGAGTGAAAGTGCCATGTTCAAGAGTAACCTACTACCAATGAAGTTTTTCAAGTTTTCTTCCCTTTTTCCCCAGTCATTGCTGACTAGTACATCTTCACTTTTGTAAAGCTTGACGAGGATAACATATGCTTGTTCTATAATTTTCCCTTCAAGAAAAACCTGTTGCTATGTTTTAGCAAGCCTAGCAATAGTCATGTTCAAGAGTGACCTGCTACCGATGAAGTTCTTCAAGTTTTCTTCCCTTTTTCCCCAGTCATTGCTAACCAGTACTTCTTTATTTTTGTCAAGCTTGAGCAGAATAACATATGCTTGTTCTATAATTTTCCCTTCGGGCAAACCTGTTGCTATGTTTTAGCAAGCCTAGCGAAAGTGAAACTCGCTCTTACCTAGATGGACAAGTTTGTCACTATTGTTTTAACGAGTTTAACGACAAAGATAACTCAGTCCTTTTCATATTTAGAGTCTAAAAGGAGATGGAAAGGAAAATCCAGTAGTCCTTTTTTGTGGTATAATCCCTTAAGTCTGAAAAAGTATAAAATAATATGAAGGGATGACTTTTCAATAGTTTTAGTGAGCCAAACAAGACAAGCACTCGATCTTTTTGTGTAATGATCCCTCTAGTACAAAAACATTAAAATATAGAGGAGGGATGGTGCTTCCCTTTACTTTAACAAGCTAGAAATGATAGTAGCTCGGCGATATTTTCATATTTTACGAGTCTAAAAAGAGCTTAAAAGGGACTCGTTTTTGAGGAACGAGTGATGTTTTCGGGTAGCAACTAGTTCCAGGTAAGTTTGGAACTTTTCAAGCATGGTAGTGTAAAGAAGGTGGCTAATAGAATCACTCGTCGTAGTTGTTCCTCAAAAGGGTAAACAATCAAGTGGAGGCGTATGTTTGGCTAATAGAGTGGAGGTTACGGTAAGAACATGACCAAGGCTGAAAAGGCTAATAGTAATGCAATAACAAAGGTTCTTTACCGAAAGGCAGGTTTATTTCTTAATGAGATTAAACCTTGTGCCAACATGTGCTCAGTGCTAGGTTTATTTTTTAACGAGCTTGAACATTGCGGAAACATTGCTCGTGATAATAGTCAAAGATGTTCAATTCACCATTAACACTATGTTCTTTTTGATGGTCATACTACCTGTTCAATCAAATTGATTAGAAATGTAAATACATTATTGAAATATGAGTTAAAAACCCATATCTTACTTGAATTATGTGAACAGTAACACAAAAGTAATTTTACCTCTCATTTTTACCATTTCATTCAAATTTGGGATTCTTGGAGATCTGTAGGTATTTTCCCCCTCGATTTTCATGGACTATTTTCGATGCCATTTGGACTAGGTAGGAGCTAACCTTGAGCTCTTTAATTGGATTCCTTCCTATTCTGATTCTGAGCAGCTTTTCCTATTTTTCTAGGCCTCGGGGGTTTTAAAAATTCGTTATCTCCCCATCGCACCTAGTATACATCGAAAGGTGTGATGCGTACTGAGCTGGCCATTGGCCAGTTAGTATGCATCCCACCCTGTACATAGCTAGGGTGCGATGGGTGTAGGTAGGAAAGTTTATGCCCTGCTTTTTCATGGAAAGTTTGCCTGTTTTTGCCCAAATCAGGATCCTAATTCTTCTCTTGTTTATTTTTCAGAGATTCATCAGATCAAGATGATTGTTACATGCCATGAGCATGAGCATGAAGAAGAGGATATGGTTTCCTTACATGATTTGGGTACGGTTACTGCATTGCGAAACTTTGGCTTGCTCAAATTCTTCTGCATATCCAGCATGAGGCAACAAATCAATTTGTTGCAATATCTTCTCAATGCATGGGATCCTACGAACCAAGTGTTCCAGGTTAGAGGTAAATCCATTCCTTTGACAGTTGAGGATATCTACTTCTTGACCAGGTTATCGAGGTGTGGTGCCCCTCTCTCACTATCAGGATCCACCTGTGCGGGTGAATCCATGAGGGATTATATTCGCCAATTCTATAGAGATGGATCTCAGCCGAGCAGGGAAAACAATATCAATATTTGAGATGTCACTGACCAGTCCTTGATGACTATTTTATTCACCTTTGCTAGATTGGCTAGTAGCGCAACTCTTCACTTGGCCAACAGGTCCTATATGCAGTATGCCCTGGAATGCCTTCAACCAAAGGTATTCATCTGGTGTGGTGCAGTACTTCCAGTTATAAAATAACAAATTTCCAAGGTGAAGAATGAAAGATCCAAGAACTTTGGTTATGGTTCTATTATTAATACTTTCACCTTGGAGAGAATCACACTGATGCAGCCATAGTATATTTCACTCGGACTGCCAGCACCGAGGGAACCAAGGATGCAGAGATGGGTTGATCTTATGGCCGGACATGCCGATCAGTAATAGATTTCATTCTCTAATGCCTTCTTTGAGTGATTCAACCATCATGAGATGGTCTTCGCCAAGTATCCATATGTTGGGATGGATTCCAGGGCAACCCAGATTTGGTGCTGCCGGCTGGTGAGCAACGGGGCGTTATACGTAAAAAGATCTGACCATATCTCTATTTATTTCTTTTATAATGTTCTTATGTTTTTTAAATGTTATCAAGACTAATCAAACCCATATATTTGTGCATATATTGGACTAGTTCGACCAGCAGTGTGCCTGAGGGTAGCAGTTGTCGTTCCGGTAGGAGAGGTTGTAGGGAGGGTTGTCCTTCATGATCTGGACATAGCAGAGACCCTTACAGTATTGCAGGATCAGATCAAGGGTCTCACCCTTGGTATTTTGGATGTGAGGACCGATGAGTTACCTTTGAGATTACAGCAGCATACCACTGGCGTGCCAAGACGATGGACTATGCTCTGATGTATGATCGCATAGGTGGTGACTTGTTATCACTAGCACCATTAGTCTAGGGTGATTTCCTGCATTTTTGAGTTTTTTGGGTCATATGACTGATTTTTTCCTGGACACATAACATTTTGTAAAAATATATAAACAGTTATATGTATTTTTCATTTCTGAAGTTTTATTTTGGTTAAGTTATATGATCTTGATGCAAATGTTGATTGAAATGATTTTTCCTTTATAAATGCAGCAAATGTCTATCTAACACATAATTTTCTAATGAATCAGTTAATGTGTTCAAGTTTCTAAAAATGTGTTGATATTGAATATAATCAAACTGCCTTTCCAAAATCCTGACCCTTAGGAACATACGATAGATAGTTGGATACCGAATGGAATAGATGCCAGTACGCTATAGGATGACGAGTTATGAGTCTAGCCTGACAACAAGTAGGCGTATGCCTTGTACGATGGCATCAGATAGAAGCTATATCAACGTGTTGTACTCAACGATGTTGTTTGTTGACCGACCAATACATACCCCTCTAAAACCCATTAACTCACCGCTTAGATAAAAAATGGCCGAGGCTGCAGAAGATAGGTTCCGCGTACTATGACTAGCTCCATTGACGTATCAACAAATGATTCCAATAGGTTCGACATCTACAACAAATGCAAAGTGGATTACCTAACCAAAATGATCACTCTTGAAGAAAACAAAAACGTAACAAAAGCATATTAAGAGATTACTACACTTAATCAAGAATAGTAATGCTTAACATACAACCCGTTTTGGGGTTGCGATAGTGGAATCCCATCATAATCTACTAGCTCGTAGGCTCCTTTTGTTAATACTCACTTAACAATGTAGGGACCCATCCATAATGTTTGGAGCTTACCTTCTCCCAATTTATCAGACTCTTGATCATCAAGCAAGACCAGGTCACCTTCCGAGAAGACACAGGGTTTGACATTTTTGTCAAATTACAACTTGACTTGTTTCTTATGAGCTTCAATAACCAAATAAATGTCACGACGGGTTTCATCCAATTGGATTAGTTCCAAGAAATCAGCCTCTTACTCTGAAGTTTAGGGTATAAAGTCAACTACAAGTTTGAGAGATGGAATTTCACACTGAATCAGTAAGACCACTCCCAGGCCATACACCAGCTAAAAGGGTGTAAATACGATTGCATTTCTCACGGATGTCCTATATGCCCACAAGGCCGAGTACAGGATTAGGTGCCAACTTCATTTGTGGACTCCAATCATCCTTTGTAGCATGTGCTTCAGGACTTTGTTGATGGCCTCAACTTGTCCATTAGCTTGTGGATAATACGAAGTAGAACTGTCGTGGGACAGTCCTAATTTGGCAACCAATTCAACGATCGTGTGATTGTGGAAATGCGATCCATAATTTGTGACTATAGCTTGTGGAACACCAAATCTAGAGACTACGTGATTGAAAAAGAAAAGAGAAGTTGTTTCACTATTGTTGTTTAATGTAGGCATTTCCTCGGCCCATTTTGTAAAATAGTCAATTGTAACTATGATATACCCATGCCCCCGGCTAAAGTGGGGTTACATGTCATGAAATATATGCTCCATTTGGCAAATGACCCAACAAAAACTATTGGATGTAGAGGTGTGGGTGGTAGTTTGGTTTTGCGGTCGAAGATTTGACAAGCATGGTAGCTTCTGACTGCTATTATGCAATCTTTGAACATTGTAGGCCAGAAGTAACCTGCTCATAAGATCTTTTACAACGTACCATAACCAGATTGATGTCCCCCACACACGCCTGAATGGCAATCATTCTGGACTTTTTTGGTCTCCTCATCCATGAGGCACCTTCGCAGAACTGTATCAATACTGCGACAGTAAAGTGTATCACCAACGATTATGTAGTCTTTTGCTTGGTATCAAGTACATCATTGTTCTGAGTGAGAGGTATTAGGGCTGTATGTTTGGGTTTGGAGATAGATTATTATATCTCCATACAATGGATTGCTCAACGATATCTAAAACAAAGATTCATCCATGATTGATGCTTTAGAGTTGAATCATTGGATGACGATGGGAAGTCACATAGTAACTCAAAAAAACTAGAGATTTCTTTGATTTGGATTTTATGAATTCCATATCAAACTCTTGCAAAATGGTTATCCATTTCGAATATTTTCCCCCTAGTAATTGACATGATAGAATGTAAGTCATAGGGTTACAATCTGACAAAATGGTAGTTTTGCGAAAGAGGATATAGTGTCGAAATCTCTGTACTGCTTGAACAACTGCAAGAGCCAACTTTTCAACATAGGAGTACTTGCTTTCTGTATCAGTTAAGTTTTGACTTAAATAATAGATAGGATGTTCGATTCCATTGTCTTCTTGAACTAAAACCATTGTGATGGTCATATCTGCTGCAGTTAGACACAGGTTAAAGTCTTTTTGATAGTCAGGAGTGTACATTAATGATGATTTTATTAGGGATTCCTTTAGAGCATCAAAGGAAGCTTGCACAACCTGATCCCAGTTAAAAGTCACTTCTTTTTTCAAAAGACGCGTTTAACCTTTAGAAAGTTCGGCGTAATTTGGAATGAACCTCTTCAGAAAGTTTTCTTTCCCTTGGAGTTTTTGAATCTGAAGAAAATTTGAAAGTGGAGGCATATTGATGATTACCTGAACCTTACATGGGTTGATTCGAATCACGTCCTTAGAAACTACAAAACCAAGTAGACAACCAGAACCGACACAAAACACACACTTGTTTGGATTGAGTTATTTTGCAGTGTCGGCAACATAGAAATAGAGCTCTCAAATGCTGCAGATGATCAGTTCGCTTTCATGAATGAGCTAGTAGATCATTGAGATATGGTTGAACAATGTACTTGATGTCACGGAAGGCATAATTCAGTGCCCTCTAAAAAGTTTCCCTTGTGTTCCTTAAACCGAAAGGTAGTTTACGGTATGCAAATGCCCATGGACATATAAATGTAGTTTTCGAATGGTCCTATGTGCTGATGTTTAATTGATTATACCCAAAAAATCCATCCATGAATTAAAATATTTCACATTTGGCGCATTCATCAATTATTTGGTTAACAAATGGTGTAGGGTACTTGTCCTTTAGACAAGCTTGATTTACATCCCTGTAATCAACACACACTCTAATTGTTCCTTGTCTTTTTCATCACAGGAACAATATTCAATACCCAATCAGTAAGAGGAACAGGGTAAATGAAACCATCATGTAAAAGTTTTTCAACTTCTAACTTGATGGCAGCGACTTTCTTCGGGTTGTTAGCCTCCTGCTGCAGCAGGTTACTCATATTTCATGATTGACATTTTTACAGGCCAAATATGTCATACTTTGCATGTTGCAATGCTCCATATTTTCTTAACAGTCTCCAAGCGAAGAAGGCTACTCAGGGTTCATTTAACTGCCTTCCAAATTTTGAGAATTTATTCCGGTGTTGCCAATTTTCAGTTAAAGGGAGGTCCAAACAGCTTAATCTTGGTCTCCCTAGGTTTAAATTTCCTGTTTTAGAATATAGAGAATGTAAATCTATCCAAACAGCTTAATCTTGATAGATTCTTAGATAGGTAGAGAACCAAAGGAGCCCAACAGCTTAATCTAGGCCCTCAGATGAAATAAGGGTAGTCTGTAGATAGGAAAGCATGAAAAAGAAAAATTGAAATGATGGGTTTGCAAGTCTAAGTGCACCTGAACCAAAAGAAGAAAAATTGTTAGGTAAGTAGGCTGGGTACGTAGTTTTGAGGTTGTTGAATCTTGATTTCTGATCAGTTCCAGGTTTCCAGGTGTCATCTTTACTCAGGACACAATCATCAGGCAGTTCTATGCGAGAAGCTCAAAAATAGGTATAACTAACTCCCTTTCTCCATCTCCCCCAATCATTAACTAATTTCCCCAAAAGAGGTCAAGATCTGCTTGATACCTCTTAAGTTCCATCATTTTCATATCATTAGCTTGGGTGAAGATCTTCTTTACTCAAAGATGTTCCATACTCTCTCTATAAGCTTCTATCCCCTCGTAACAGCCTAAGATCTCCCGAACTTAACACTTTCTTACCATTTCCATATTAACTACTGACATTATTATTTAACTCCCTATATTTTCCCATCCCCCTACTAAAACTATGTAAATCATCCCCTATGTAAATATCCCTCCCCCTCGTTGAAAAATAACCTTAAGTACCCCCGGGAATTGCTCAGTTTACCTGAAACTTAGCAAGAGTCCTCACGCCGCCCCTTCAAACCATCTTCCAAATACAATGGACTCCTTCCAAAGTATACAATACCTTTTTTGGTTATCGGACCCCTTCCGAAGCCTCAAATGCCTTTCTGACCCACTTACTCACTCCTTTCGACCGCAATAAACCCCTTGTCGACTTCCTTAATACTCCGCAGACCCTAGAAAGCCAACTTGCATCGCAAGATCGCAATATTCTCACCATATAAGTTATGACCCATCCATCATTACCCGACACGATATCGCGATATCGGCAATCGGCAATCGCAAGCATTGAATGTCCAACTAAAATACCTTCCCGTTCCCCGCCGATGCGATCTTGCGATCGCATCGGAGAAGTTCATCGCATCGGCTTCAAACATGAGCACCCTACCATGTCACATTTGTACCAAGGACCCACCACTGACGTCATCCACCATACTGCTAACGTCATGCTGATGTCAGCAGCCAAGAAACCGAAAATTTGCACAGGAAGAGAAATCGCACTTCGAAGCTCCATAACAAGAAACAGAGGCAGTTTTCGATGCACGATTAGCACGAAGCGCTAATCACGCATCGCTACGGGAAATAGGCCGTTTTGGGGAATCTTTTGATTCCTTGGCCCATTTTGCGCCGAAAAAGCCCGAAGTCGCCCGATTTTGCCAAATTAATCCGGTTTAAAGACAGCAAAGGACCAATGACAGCGATTAAAGTGTATCAGATCAAATCATCAGGGAACAAGCGTGTCAAAGAGTATCAGCAGGCGGTGGAAGCCATCAATGTAGTGGCAAAGAGTATCAGCGAAAATCTAAATTAGCGGCCCAAAGCAAGAGAATATTTAATACCTTCTAGCAAAGTCAAACGAAGAGGGTGAAGCCACTCAAAAACCCTCAAATCATAATTATTGCACATTTAACTCACACCAGAACATAACTATAGATCCTGAAGCACAGTTACTCCAACAACACCGCATCGAGCCTCCAAGGGCCACATTGCAGTCTTTTTTTATTCAGTTTCCTCTTGCGCGGCCCGAAGGACTTACCTGCATTTAATTCCAGCGACACTTAGGTTTTAGAAAAGCTTTTCCAACAGGCCTGTTTAGGTCAATTGTAACGAATGACTTTCTGATATTTTTCTTATATATACCAGCCTGAAAGATGTAGTAAAGGGTTGGTTGGTGAGTGAGTCGAAGACATTGCATAATCTTCTTCTCCACATTTTCGTCAAGCAGAGACCCACACTGTAACTGTCATACTTTCTATAATCAAACACTGTTGAAAGCATGGATTTCGAAACTGCTTGATGTGTTTAATTGGCCAAGGAGTGATTATGGAATTCCTGTGCTTCTACATGATTCAATAAGTGTTTCTAAACTCTGTTAATTTTCATGTTTGTTTTACCACCGTTCCTCCATCTAAAGTGCAGAAAAGAAGAATAGCTTAGGATTTGTTTAACTACACCTTAAGCTCAATTTCTGCATTTTTTCATGTTTTCATCAGAAATAGTTATGAGCATGTATACTTAAATGATCTTGTTTACGCTGTTTCTTTCACATATGAATGAGAGTTTAGGAATTCTTAACTTCTCCTAGATAACCATTCATCCACTTCTCCTCTCTTTCAGTATGATGAAATGATTCTCCTTTGCCTTTCATCTCTGATTTTCATTCCATCCTTTTAGTAGATTGATAATTATATCATGTGTGGCTATCCCACTCCTTAATCCTCTTGTGACCAAGAAAACACAATAGCAAGCCTTAGTCCATGACTCCATGCCCAATGGTTCGAAACTTATCACACCTTACCTTGCCTCTTTGCTTGAGATTTCTACCTTCCGTCCAAACACAAACAAAAAACCCCTGAGCCAAAAGCTAGCCTAAAATCATCAACAAAGTTGAAACATTAAGAGAGAGCCCTCTCTGATTGCAGGCGGGCTAGAACCTGCAATCCAAATATTGGTTTGTGGTTACCTCGGCCGTATCCCTAAACAGGAGCCTAGGGACAACCTGAGTGATAACACGGGTGAACTTGTCGAAGCTGTTGTCGTATTGGTTTGACATCTGGATACATCTTGATTTCATGTTCAACTATGCTCGAGTCTATGCCTGGCATTTCTTCATATGACCATGCAAAGACATCTCTAAATTCGTAAGATAGAGAAAAATTTATTTCCATTTCTAAAAAAGAGCAAGATTTGCCAACATGAATATTCTCTACGACATTAGGTTTAGTCGAGATATTTATGGTGATTGTTTCTTCAATATAAGACAGATTTCACTCAGAAGCTACCATATTTACACTATTTGATAGAAAATCAAAAACTGAAGGATGATTAAGGTCGCTGGAATAATATTCATTGTTATCCTGAAGATGGTAACAATGGTGGTAATCTTCCCATGGTGCCTCTCCTATCATCATTGACTGAATAATTCCTTCATTTGTAGAATGTACATGCGACCAAGGATTTGAAGAGGTGCCATATTCCTTAGAACTATCTATCCAAACACTCGATGAGTGTTGATTTGGGTTTGCTGCCCAGGCCAAGAAAATTGATTGCTACAAAATTTCTATTGGGCTTGGAAGCAATACCTAGCGATGATCCATGCTAAAAAAATGTTTGGAAATCTTCTGAATCTTTGTAGATATAAAAGATACCATATTGCAGGTTTCCACCATGGCCACTTCTGCCACATTACTTGGAGGCCGTAGGGAAAAAGTACCCATTAAGGAAAGGTCTTTTAGGAGGCCTACTCTAACATTTTGAAGTGATTGAGATCTTCCATGGATCATTGGAATGCTTCCCGTAACTTGTGAACTGTTGGGGAGAAAGGTTTGTTGGTCAATGATTGTAATTCCTCCTTGGAAGGGAAATGTAATCTTTCTAAAATATGTTGACACAACAATAGCCATAGCATAAATCCAGGGCCTTCCTAGTAGGATACTATAATCAAGGTTTCCATCGATAACTTTGACGTCAATTCCTACTGTCTTACCCCCCAGTTTAACTTTCAAATTACTTAAAATCCCATATCGGGTGTATGTTCATCCATCGAATGATTTTAATGTCATTGATGATCTCGAAAAGGGTGGTCAGCCTAAATTTTTCTAGCAACTGATTGACATAATGCAGATAGATGCCCCTTCATCAATGATTGTTCAATGAATAAATTTTTTGAGGGCTTTTACCTTTACAAGGAAAGCAAGTTGAGCCGGTAACTGAGGTTTGTATCCTTTATGATTAAAGGCCACAAGATTGGAATATGTTGGGTCAATCCCACCTACTGCTGACAATAGAGCCTGCTTTTGGGAGGGGAAATTTAGTAGTACTTCAAGTGTCGACATAGCAGATGGCAATTAGGCCAAATCCTCTACTATATTATAATTTCGTGCTGCTCGAGCATGAGGATTAAATTTCGATTGGTATACTACTTCTTTTGGTGGCTTTATTGTTAGCTCAAGAATGATGGGTGGCACAACTTCGGATGAAGTTGTTGTCGAACTACTAGGTTGATCTGCAACCTTGTTGTTCAACATCTGTGGATTCCCATAATCTTTATTCCTTGTTGATATCAAAGCATCATTTTTCTGTTTTGAAATGGACAACATAAGCACTTGGGATGGGTAAGCATTATCGATAGCAACCAGATTGGTTTCTAGGTTTGGAAATGGATTAGTCAATACCACTGAGGTATTTGAATTCTTAGAGAACTTCTTGACATCAGCTTTATGCAGATATTCTTTGGTCTAATGGTCTCCATCACATATGAGACATGGCTGACTAGGTTTATTTCGCCCAATAGAGTTTTTAGAAGATTTTTCAGGAGTCGAATCTTCCTGTTTCTTCTTTTTGTTTTTCCCTTTCTTCTTTCCCCATGGTTGCTTTGCTTCTTTGCCTTTGTTGGACGACACGACATTAACCTCTGAGGCAGGAAGTTTGTCATTTTCTTTTTTACTGAAAACTTCAAGGGCTTTACCAGATGGGGCCTTTGTAGTTTGCATACTTGAGGTGCCAATCACGTCGTTGTCGGCATGAGAGTCCCTGTTTGATTTAGGAGGAGGAGGAATAGAAATTTTTTGTCTAGTAGCATCAGGAATTTTGTCATAGAGCATGCCAGATTGAGTATAGATCAAGTCTAGATATTCTGCACGAGTAATGACTTGCTCTTCAGTGACAACTCCTCCCTTGGCCACATCTTCTGTAATAGAAGGTAACAATGACTTAGTAAACCATTCAGCTAGAAGCTGATTAGGAACATATGTCTTTACCATTAAATGACAACATCGCCACTCATGAATATGATCAGATATGTGAGTAATTGTTGTTTGTTTAAAATTGGTAAGGCGCTCCGTTCCTTTTTTGTACCTTATGGGTAACTGAAAATGGGTTAAAAAGGTGGTGGCAAGGGCACTGAAGTTATCGAATGAAGCTCTAGGCAATTCGATGTACCATTTCACTGCCAGAACAGTTAGCATTCACTAAAAAAGGTGAAGCCTAATCGAATCATCATTGAGGGTGTTGAATGAACACCACAAATGAAAGGTCATTACATCATTTGATGGATCTTCACCCAGATTTCCATTGAATTTAGGAATATATGACGGAAGTTTATGAGGAATCGTTGGCCACCAAGGGGTGTAAGCAATTGGATCATTTGTTAGCCAATTTAGATTTGGCAATTCTAATGTTGCTACGGAAGGTGATTGTTGATTCAGGTTTGGCGAATCATACCCAGGATAAGATGGGATTACCTGAGTAGTGGGTCTTTTCATACCAGCATAATGTATTTGATGTTGATAACCTTGATAAGGTTGATGGACATAACCATTATAATATGGTTGTTGGTAACCGTTATGAACAAACGGTTGCCCATTACTTAAAAAGTTTTGTTGCTCAAGTCCTCAGTAAGCTTGCTCTAATTACGGTTGTTGATATTGCACCATCCATGGTTGTTATACCATTTGTTGTTGTCCAATACTACATGTTTGACCAAGATGAGGGGTGATAGTACCCATTTGAGCCTGAGCCGCTTCAGTTAAGGAGCCACTAATCTGCGGTTTTAATTGAGTCGTGGAGACAAGAGGTTGTTGTATTACGACCTGAGAGACTTGAGGCTGACATATAATAGGTAGAAATTGTACTTGCGACACTGTCATAATAGTCGGTGTAGTGGGAATGTTTGACACAGGTTGATTTGGTTGGATTGAATATACAACTCTTGGCTATTGAGGCAGTGTTGGTATCCAACCACTAGATGCAATTCCAGCTTGACCCGAATTTTGTTGTGAGCTCTCATATGGTTGTTCTCCTAGAGGGAACAATGAAAAGGCATACTGCCCCCCATATGGTGGCAATCCATTATTCAAAGGGTAAATTGGGCTTTGGAGATTGGACTCCCCTAATTGATACTGATGTGAAGGATCAATTTGCTGAGTGTCAACATAAGAAATTCGAGATAAGATTCCAGATGAACAAATAGGAACAGACCATGCTGTCAAAACAATCCCTGGGAGGACTCGATCTATTGGTTGAGAATTAGTTGGGACATATGGTTTAGGAATGAACATTATTGGAGTAGCAGCAGGAGGTTCTAATGCTGCTGTATCGGATGACACAGCCCTAGACGTCAATGGTTGTTCAAACATATTGAGTCCATCCATAAGATTTCGTAGTAATTCAACAGGAACTTGCGATGAATGATGATAAAAAGAACTAGCTTCCATGGTAGAAGGATATAGGTGGATCTCAGTTCCAAAATGCAATCTGGTACTAGATGGAAGATCCTCCACAATCTCATCTATAGAAATCAGTCCAGGTGGAAGAGGTAGACTGTCAATTTCGTAAAATATTTCTGGTGCCAAAGAAGGTATAGAATCTACAGCGACAGATGCTGGAGGGGTGACACCTTCTGAATCCACCCTAGATGGAGCTGGTTTAGGAATAGAAGTGTTTTCCATTACACTGGGACCAGTTCTAATGTCCTCTTGTAACTGCAGAACTTATTTTGTAGAGGCAGGGGTACCAGAAATAATTGGAGTAACTTGAGTCTCTGATGATGTTGGAACACAAGTTTCAAATAAACCAAGAAATTTTGACCTAGTTAAACGAGATCACTTGGCCAGGAATGGCTTTATTTCTAGAGTCAAAGATGGTTGACTCGTTAGTATCTGTGAACGATGGGGTTTTGATTGACTTTCTTCCATGATTGCAGATTACATGATCAATTCAAAATTAATAGGGGAAAATGTTATTCTGAATTAAATGAATTTTATGATGTTTTGACACAACTTTATTTTTCAATTTTTAAGAGTCGAGAAAAAGCTAAAGATGACTCTAGTCATCTTCTATTTTTAATGAGCATGAAGTGAAAAGTGCTTAGATGGACCTTTTATTTTAAGGAGTCGAAAAGGAACGAAAGTGACTACTCTGGAAATCTAGACAGAGGGATTACCAAATCAATGGCAAAACTGCAATATACACCTCAGTGGTAAATTATAAAGAAATTATCGAGGACTTTATGTATGACAGTCAATCTTCTCGAATGTTGTGTTCAATTCATTGTGATCGATGGGTGGTAGACTTGACTTCCTAAGGATAAAGGATATCAGCCTATTTTTGTCTCCCAATATATACTCGATGGTATGTGGGAGCACAAGTCTGTACTGGTACTTGTCATATCAAAGTGGAGGGATCACCCAACCTACGATGAAAACAATAGTTACCAGGCTTTACGAAGCCATAATTGTTGGGTTGTGTTATATTCTTTCCACATAGTTAACAGGTGGTTTGAAGGGTGCCCATAACCCCACTTTATGGGGTCCGAGGTAGCACCATGGAAAATTTTAGTTTTGGACCCTATGTTATGTTGGGTGGACCCACCTAAAGTTTTTTGCATGATTTTCGTAGATATTTTTTGGACGCGATGGTTTTCGATCCATGGTATTGGATGCCATGGTTTTCGGTCCATGGTATTGGACGCAATGGATTTCAGTCGATGGAATTGGATGCTTCATCATGTATAAATATGTATTGTAACATTGAAAGCAACAAAAGAAACGAAAAATCAAGCTGGTAGTCTCGGTTTTGGGATCCAAGGGAAAATCTCTATGTATATGTGTTTTATGTGTCATGATCTTGCATTGTTTATTTTCTGTGTTTTAGAATTCGTATGCAGGTCATTTATGTAAGAATTTAAAACCTACATTTGGTATTAGAGAAATTTTGGCTTCAAGGGGACACCTTTGTTGCTGAGGGGTTTCACTCGGGCCTGTGGTAGACACTATTCAGTGGGAGATCTGCGAGATCGATTCTGGTGGTGAAATAAGAGGGCGAGTAGTGGAAAGATAGAGATCGAGAAATTTAATGGTTAGAGTTTTGAGTTGTCGAAACTTAATATGGAGGATCTATTGGTGGATAAAGATCAGTGGAATGTGGTAGATCCGGGAACTAAACCAACATGAGTGTCCAATGAAGAATGGAAGAAGTTGGATTAGAAGGCAAAGAGCATGATATGATTGTGTGTCTCAGATTCAGTATTGTTGAATGTATCAATGGAAGCTACAACAAAGGCTTTGTGGGACAAGTTATCGAATTTGTACCAATCTAAGTCTGTGGTGAATAAATTGTCCCCGCAGAAAAATATGTATAACCTAAGGACAAAAGCTGGAGATTCGGTGACAAAGCATCTAAATGAATTTAATCCTGTGGTAAGTTAGTTAGCATCTATTGATATTAAAATTTAAGATGAAGATAAGTGCATCAGTTTGTTGTATTCTCTACCAGATTCGTGGGATAGTCTGGTTATTGCAATAGGTAGCAATGCAACTGCCTTGCATTTTGATGAAATAGTCTCATCCTTGCTGACGGAGGAGATGAGACGAAAACTATGGAGAGCCAAAATGGTGATGCCTTGTCTATATGAGGGTAGACCCAGAACAGAAACAAAAATAAGTCATCGAGTGGGAGATCTAAATCTAAAAGGATATCTAAATCTCCAGGAAAACCTGTAAAGGAAAGGTACTGGAAATGTGGAAAGGAAGGGCACTACAAAAGGGACAATAAATGTAAAGCTCCTGACAAAGGAAAGGGTTCTGATGAGGCTCCTTCTTCAAAGGCGAAAACCACCTCAAATGAAGGTGGGTATGTGTACTTGGCTTCTTCAAGTACACATGTAGATCACGAGGCATGGTTGATTGACTTAGGTGCATCCTTTCACTTCACTCCCCATAGAGAGTGGTTCTGTGAGTATGAGAAATATAATGGTGGTGATGTCTTCTTAGGGGATGAAAGGAAGGCTAGAATTGTTGGTCGTGGAAATGTAAAGTTGAAATTGCAAAGTAGAAGGGTTAGAACTTTTCCAGGTGTTCTACATATTCCTGCATTAGCCAGAAATATGATTTCTGTTAGCAAGCTAGATGATGCAGGTGTAAAAACAGTGTTCGAAAAGGATACCTTCAAGATGGTTCGAGGAGCACTAGTATTGATGCAAGGAGTTTGGATTGGAACTCTGTACAAGTAGAAAGGTAGCACTGTTATTGATGGGTGAAATAGTTCCGTGGTTCCTGAAAGTATA
Organism: Pinus taeda; assembly: GCA_000404065.3. Taxonomy (NCBI): domain Eukaryota; kingdom Viridiplantae; phylum Streptophyta; class Pinopsida; order Pinales; family Pinaceae; genus Pinus; species Pinus taeda. The sequence continues at coordinate 96,983 of APFE030059524.1, forward strand.
GCAGAAAATCTAGTGGTCTCTAGAGAGAAGACCATGCTGTGGCATCAAAGGCTTGGACATATTGGAGAAAAGGGCCTTAAAATACTTCATGGTAAAGGTATGGTAGAAGGTATGAGTAACAACTCTCTAGATTTAGATTTCTATGAAAATTGTGTATATGGGAAGCAGAATCGGGTGAGTTTCCCCTCTGGTAGTAAGAAGGCGAAATATATATTAGAAATTGTGCACAGTGATGTGTTTGGACCTGTGAAGGTTCCATCACTACGTAAGTCTGTGTACTATGTATCATTTATAGATGACTTCTCAAGGAGTACATGGATACATTTCCTTAAGAAGAAATCTAAAGTCTTTGATAGGTTTAAAGAATTTAAGGCTTTGGTGGAAAACCAAACAGAGAAGAAGATAAAGGTGTTGAGGACAGATAATGGTGAAGAGTTTTGCAATAAGGAATTTGAAGAATTATGTAAGAAGTGTGGTATAGCACAGAATAAGACTACTCCATATACACCTCAGCAAAATGGAGTTGTAGAAAAAATGAAGACATTGATGGAAAGGGCAAGAAGCATGCTTAGTAGTGCCCGGTTAAGACATAAATTTTGGGTAGAGGTGGTGGATACTGAATGTTACCTGATCAATATGTCACCTTCATCAGCAATGGATGATAAGACTCCAGAGGAGGTATGGAGTAGTAAGAAACCCTCTCTTTCACATCTGAGGGTATTTGGATGTGATGCATATGTACATGTTCCAAAGGAGAAACGAACCAAGTTGGATAGTAAATTTTTAAAGTGCATCTTTATTGGGTATAAGGATGGTTTAAAGGGTTATAAGCTTTGTAACCCAGTGACACGGAAGGTTGTGTATAGCCGAGATGTGGTGTTCAGAGAGGTGAAATATGTTATTAAATATGAAGTCCAACCAAAGGATCTTGAGAAAATAGAGCTTGAACTAGGAGGAAGAATCACACTCTACAGCAGAGGAGGAATCAGAAGATGAAGAGCCACAAACTCGGCTGTGAGAAGATCAGTTTGAGAAAGAAGGCAACCTGAAAGGTATAGTCCATCTGCTTTCTGTTCAAATTTTTCTTTACCTATTACTGACTATGATCCAAGAACTATGAAGGAAGCAGTAGATTCAGAGGATGGAAAACTCTGGAAAGAGGCCATGGTTGATGAAATGGCATCTTTGCAAAAAAATGAGGCTTGGGATCTGGTGAAGTTGCCGGCTAGAAGGAAACCCATTGGTAGCAAATGGGTGTTCAAAAAGAAGACAAATGCAGAAGGTAAAGTGGAGAAATATGAAGCTCAGTTGGTAGCAAAAGGTTATTCCCAGGTGCCGGGAATTGGTTTTGGTGATATTTTTTCTCCTGTTGCCAAGGTAACTTCTATTAGATTACTTTTATCTGTTGCTTCTGCTTTTGATTTTTAGGTAGAACAGATGGATGTGAAGACATCATTTCTTCATGGGGATCTGGAAGAGGAAATCTACATGAAGCAACCTGAAGGCCGTACAACAAAGGGTAAGAAAGAACTTGTATGCAAGTTAAAGAAGTCTATATATGGGTTAAAACAGTCACCAAGGATGTGGTATCAGAAATTTGATACATTTATACGGTGACTTGGATTCACTAGAAGCAAAGAACATCACTGTGTGTATTTTATATTAATTGGTGATCATGTTATTTATCTGGTCTTGTATGTCGATGATATGTTGCTAGTTGGAAATGACAAAGATCTTATCCAATATTTGAAGACCCAATTTTCCTCCAAATTCAACATGAAAGATCTTGGTGCTACAAACTATATTTTGGGCATGGAAATTAAAAGAGATCGGGCAAAGAGGAAGCTCTGTTTAAACTAGAGGAAGTATGTTGACACAATACTGTAGAGTTTAATATGCAGGATAGTAAACCGGTGAAGGTTCCTATTCCTGTAGGTCTGAGATTATCTGCTAAATAGTGTCCCAAGACACAAGAAGAGGAAGAGGACATGTCCTGTGTTCCATATGAAAATGCAGTCGATAGCCTGATGTATGCAATGGTCTGTACTAGACTAGACATTGCACATGTAGTGGGGGTATTGTGCAGGTTTATGTCAAAACCAGGAAAAGAGCATTGGATAGCAATGAAGCGGGTTTCCAAGTATTTGCGTGGCATTAGTGATTATGGTTTGTGCTACGAAGGAAGACAAAGATTGGATAGAGTGTTGGATATTCATGGCTTTGTTGATGTGAACTGGGCTGGAGATCTGTATCAAAGGATATCTACAAGTGGTTATGTGTTTAAACTATTTGGAGGTGCAGTGAGTTGGATGAGTAAGAAACAATCTGTAATGGCACTATCAACTACAGAGGCAGAATACATGGCAACCACTCATGTAAGCAAGGAAGTAGTTTGGTTGCAGAGATTGTGTTCAAGTATGGGGTTAGTACAGGAAGCTATAATGATAGATTGTGATAGCCAAAGTGCAATTTTCTTAGCAAAGAACCCTGCATATCATTCAAAGACAAAGGAAATTGATGTTCAATATCACTTTGTGAGGGATATGATAGAAGAAAAAAAGGTGCTGCTAGTAAAGGTGGACACTTTGAAGAATACTACAGATGCATTGACAAAATATGTGAGCTCTGAGAAGTTCTCTTATTGTAGAAAGACAATAGGCATTTCAGGGCTGGGAAAATGATTAAGATCTCTTGTGGCCCCCTGTGGAAAGAAAACAACAAGTGTGAGAATGTTGGGTTGTGTTATATTCTTTCCACGTAGCTAATAGGTGGTTTGAAGGGCACTCGTGACCTCACTTTATGGGGTCTGGGGCAGCGCCCCGAAAAATTTTGGTTTTGGACCCTATGTTAGATTGGGCGGACCCACCTATGGTTTTGTGCATGATTTTTGCACATGTTTTTTGGATGAAATGGTTTTTGATCAATGGCATTGGATGCTTCGGCATGTATAAATATGTATTGTAACATTGAAAGGAACAAAAAAAAAATGAAAAATCAAGCTGGTAGTCCCAGTTTTGGGATCCAGGGGAAAATCTCTATGTATATGTGTTTTATGTGTTATGATCTCACATTGTTTACTTTCCATGTTTTAGAATTCGTATGATCGTAATTTCTATACGTGGTTAAAACCTACAGGAATACGTCTCTAGCCTAGACTTCTAGATGTCCTGCATTAGGTTCCAAACCGTTTTTATGTTCATTGAGGTTTATTTTATAGTTGATCTTTCTTAAGAAGTTTTCCTTTCAAGGTTCACCACGTGATGTAGATGTCAATTCCTAAATATGCAATCTAAAATGACAAACAATTGTTTATTTTATTTTAGCAATGAAAATCCTAGCTACTAAGGAAAGAAGAGTAAGATTCTTTCAACATAGAGTAGAGAGCACACACTAAATGCACTTTTGCTAAATCAATTTTTGCATGCATTCTAAATGCAAATGCACATGCATGTATTTGTTTCTCTGTTTCCTTAATGGGAGAATGCCAAAAAGAAAACTAAGTATACATTTGAACTACCTTTCTTCAAAGTGACTCTTTAGCCATTTCTTTTCAAAAAACAAAAGGAACACTAAGATGACACTTTCAATTTCGAATGGAAAACTGCTTTCGACACTTGAAAACAATTGACAATTCAAATCGAATATAATGGAAAAAGTACAATCGACTATCTAAAAGAAGAAGACTTTATGAAACTCTTTTTCTTGACTGAAAACAACAGTTGTGACACTTTCGAATCAAAAGACGACAATTCGATTAAGCTACTTTTTGCAAAGGAGGATTGTAAATGATGAAAAATACATAAAAGCATTCACAATTCCTTATCAATGGAGGCTGAATAATGTAAAGGAAGAAGGCTTCAACAGTGATATATTGATCATAGGCAGCAAAACTACTGAATAGAGCTTAAAATAATGAAGAAAAAACCAAAATCCAAAGAGAAAAACAGTCTCATTCAATCATCGCACTTGTCCTTAAGGGAAACAAGGATTCATCTCACCTACAGCACACAGGAGGTGTGGTGCATCTAGACTGCCAATGAGAGATAGTGCGATGGTCTAGGGACAAGACTGAGCTTGGTTTTCACCCACAGTTTGCAGCTAAGTTTAGGGATTTAGGCCGAGCTTATAATAGATAGTAAACACAAAGTATAGAGGTAAGATCTAATGAGGTTATTGAGCTACCACCAGGGCACTTAGGATGTTTGCAAGTCAAGCATTCAGTTCATAAACTAGCCTGGAGATTGACTGAAGCAGTGTTGATCTATTTTGCAGTTGCATAGAAAAAGAAGTTCGAAGGCTAGCTGGCTTAACTGCGCTCCTTCTGTAGTTTATAAAGAAAATAGCAGTAACAAACAAACAAACTATTCACTCCCTAGTGGAGTCGCCATTTTTTTTCGAGAAAACTAGTGTCTATTCAGATCTGCTAGTCCCACTAAGACGGGTAGCTATCTTAGAAACAAACAATTCAAAGTAACTTGTGTTTTCCTTTATGGGAGATAGATGAGAGAAAAGTAGAGAGTACCAACCTTAGTCTTTCACTTAGCTCCTTGCTTGTTTCTCTCTCAAGGAGGACCTTTAGGTATAATATAGAAATAGATGGTATAATACAGAGGAGTATTTGAACACCCTGTCATTTCCCATTCTTGTGAACTTCTCATGCATTCTATCAGCTATGAGTGTCGCGATGCCATATATAGTTGCAAGAGCTTGTCCTGGGGTATAGATGGACATGAAAGCAAGAATTATTTCATAAATGTACTCACTTGTAGTGTAGCCCAAAACACATGATATCATGGCTACAATGTTATGGCCCCATGGAGAGAAAATAACTGATACATATGCAGGGGAGTCCTTAGGGATGTGTTTCTCCTTCGTAATGAAATTTTGGAATAACTAGGCCAATTTTGCGGGGCTAAGCTTGAAATACAAGTCCAGCAAGTATCCAATTGAATGTTGGGTTACGTTTGGCCCTTGTTTGAGCTGCAAAATTTCATTAATGGACTCAACTGTCATAGTGAAAAGGACCTTCTGGTCCCAAGACATTATGGTTCTATGGCTGGGATGTAGCATGCATAACACGTATGAATAATGTTTGGAAAGATGTGGACTTGGGGGAACTGGTATTTGGGAAAATTTCACTCCCAAAGGCCAATATCATTAGCATGGTTAAGGTATTAGTCCCTACTTCGGCAATGCATTTTGAGCACAGGCTCTAGGGCAGTAGCATCATTTATTTGGAAGTCCCTGTTAGCCAAGGGAAGATGGTCGAGGTCCAAATGGGGAGTGGTAATGGGTCTCACATCCATGGTGATGGGGGCAGCTATAATTCAGTTCCTGTGGATTTGAATTATGCTCAGGGGTTTCAGCAAAGGTTCTGTTGGATTTTTTTGTGTTTTAAGGGAAACGAAGGTCTTGTAGATGGTTATGGCTCGGAGTGTTAAAATTAAAGTAAATTTGATATTTTTACTTAATTAATAGTGTTATGAGGGTGAATTTACTTGGAATTTGACGATGGACTCGGTATACCATAGTTAAATATGGAATTGGGAAAAATTGACTGTAAATGGTGGTTGATGGCAGTTGCAGAGGTTCGTGTGATTTTTTTATGGATTGATGAATGAGTTGGGCTATCTACAACATCTATGGAGGAATGGTAGAGGTTTGTAAGAAAATTTGTTCTTTGCAGGGGTTGCAACAACTTTCTGAGTTCTCAATAGCAAATGCACGAAAAGAGTGAAAAGATGGGTAATTAGGCTTATATAGAAAAAACATTAATTTTGGTGGGTTCAATAACTGATGAATAGTGGGATGTTTTTTGAGTTATACTAGATAGTTGTTTAATGGGGTCATCGCACCGCTTTTGAGATGGAAGTGGTTTTGAGGGGGGCTCACCCAATCTAGTCAAGCTCGTGACACATAGCATTCTCCAGGTCAGGGAAAACCACCTTATCAGGTGGGTAAAGGATGAACATCAGACCAGACCGATATGAATATGGGTCGTAGGATTTGGGGAAGGGATGATCAACAAGAGTCAGGTGATGGCATTGCATGACAATTTACACAAAACGTTTTAAGGGGGGGGGGGGGGGGCATGGTCGAATCACCATAGGTATAGGATTAATTTCAAACATAATCTCATCGGGGGTGCTTTAATATAGGATTAAGGATTGAGGGCGAGGTTTTATATATTTTGTGGGATATGGGGTAGTGATATAATTTTTAAAATAAAGTAGGGGTTGGGATTACTTTATATAAAGGAGTTAAATATATACGAGCCAATGTGTTTTTCAGAAATTTTATATATTTAATTAAAAAGTTAATATGAGGCTAAATGAGTAGAAGGGGTATTGTAGTTAGGTATACAAAATATTATACACTTTCTATACACTTAGTACTTAGGATAACTATATTTGGTGGGTTTTTCAATAATATATGTTTATCGTCGGGTTTTCCTAGGCAAAAGAATTTAGCCTTAGCAAAAGGGGTTTTGTGAGGGGGATGAATGAATTGCAAGGGAATTTAACACTTTTCCTTCTTAAGTCATCAAGCTAAGGGTCTGGTCCCACTAGAAGTTGGAGAAATGCTCTAATCCTCTTTGACTTAAAGAATTATAGGTATTACTGCTTTTATTATAAAGGGGAAATTAGTGACTGTTATAGGGGTTAAAATGAATGTTGTGGAATTAATCATTTAGAACTAGTGAACCATTGCTTTTGCCTTTGTAAAATGCTTTTTGTACATACAAAACATATCATTTAAGCATAATGGTTGTGCTTTTATCAAGTGATATTTGTAATCATCCAACGTTTCAAATACTTACCCATTCACCTACCCCACCATTTTTCCTTCCTTTATTTGTGTGTATTTAGGCTAGCAAACCCTTATCAATATTTTTCTTTTCTTTACAAAATAAACTATCTCATTATAACCTTATAGCATCCAAGGGCTTAGATTAAACTGATGAGCACCTTTTATTTACTCTACCTATCTAATGATCTGCCAAGGTTACACTGTTTGGCTAGATTTTATTCTCTAAATATAAACATGAAATTGAAAGAATGAGTAGCCAAGATTGAACAATTTGACTATCATGGATTGTGGCATGAATTACAAGTTGCACACAATCATTATTATGCATAAAGTAAATAGTAGTGGAATTTTGACTTGCTCACTTCATGGTCTCTTTTTATCTCTTTGGGTTCATATATTTTCATTTTTTTTGGGACCTTATCATTATTCTTTTTGTCCTTTGTTTATTCTTTTAGGACATACCCTCTTTACATTTTTTAATTTTTTAATATCAAAAACATTTGCAGAAAAGAAAGGTATGTACAATATTGCAAGGCTCAATCTTATTCATTCAAAATTATGACTCCTATTGGTATAGGAAACTAATAGTTGCTCCACTTGGGGATGGAATTTTCTTATGAAATGTCAAGAACTTTGTACATTAGTAGCCTTTGAGTTGTTGTTAATGTTACCTTACAAAATATTCTTATGTGCTTCTGCGTTATTAATACTTATGACACTGCATATTTCAAATCTTAGGGCCTTCTCTTCGAGTTTCAACTTCAAAAAATCACCATCTAATCCAATCTAGACTTTTGAAAATATAATATGCTCTAATTCAAAGTGAAAATCAGTAACCAAGTTCAAACTAGTGTTTGAGCATTCGACCATTCACTAGCCAAACTTATGCTTCTGTACCATCCATTTCTCTTAGGAAGAAAGAATTATTACCTCTGAAAGCATAAATGACATATGGGATTTTCCATAGAAAATCAAATTTCCCATGTAAACACCTTTGTCTTCCCTCTTTGAATTCCACTTGAGTACTTTGTCACCAAGGTAGGAATCTTCAGCCTTGGTTCTCTTATCAAAAATATTTTTAATCCTTTCATGCACAACTTGAGACCTGATATATACTTCCTCCCTCATTTTTTGAAGATGAATTGTTTGGTTGATTCTGCTTTGGATACTATTTGGATCAACCTACATTTCTTGAAGCAACTTCATCACTGGTGTTCCCAAGGAAGATGGAAAAACAACTTCCATTTCATAAACTAGTTGATAGGGAGAAGTAACAGTTGATTTTTTTGTGGTTAGTCTGTCTTGCCATAAGGCATTGACTAGCTTTTTATTCCATGTTTTCTTATTGACCTCTAACAACTTTTTGATGATGTTTACCAGGATTTTGTTTGAGGATTCTACAAGTCCATTTCCTTGAGGATAATAGGCTATGGAATGGCCTAGGGTTATATGATACTTGTTGCAGAAATCTATCATTCTTTTGGATTTAAAGGTTGTTGCATTATCAATAATGAGCTTAGTTAGACATCCAAATCTTGATAGAATCTTGGTTTCAAGGAAGGTTATGATAACAGTGTCAGTGGCTTGCCTTGAAGGTATGACCTCTATCCATTTTTTGAAGTAGTCTGTGGTAGTAAGGAACCATTTGTGTTGGGTAGGGGAGGGTGGGTGAATTTCGCCAATGAAGTCTAAACCTCATTGTTGGGAAAGGTATTTCAATAGAGATTGGATTTAGGGGCAAAGGTAAGAGTTTTTTCTTTCCCTAAAAAATTTGACATTTGTGACAAGAGGTCACATATTTCTTGACATCAAAAAACAAAGTAGGCCAGTAGAAACTAGCTCTAAGAATTTTATCTGTAGTGGTTTTCTAGTAATGCTGTCCTCCACGGTCGCCTGGATGAAACTTTTTCGACACCTTGTCAGCTTCATCTTTTAATATGAAATTGAGAGGAATTCCTTCATGATCTCTCCAAAACAAAGCATTGTCTAATATTAAGGTTCTTCTTTCAAAATCTACTTTTAGCCCTAGATATTTCACGAGGAGCTTCTAAACTCAGTAAAACATATATAACATTAGCATACCATGGTGATTCCATAAAGGCTTGGCTGATTAGTGGAGTCACCATCTCCTCGTCATCATCTATTGCTTGTAATGAAGTTTATATCTAAGGCCTGACAGTTTGATTTAGCCATGAGCTTGGTTAAACCTTGGACCTTGATTAACTTGGTTTGATTTCTATGTCATAGTCTAAAATAGTAGCAATCTACTTTTCTCTCTTTCCATTTGGACCCTCCTGAGTTAGGATGTCTTTGATTACTGAATTAGGAACATAGGCCACTATATGAGAATGTAAAATGTATACCCCAAAATCCTTGATGGATTTGACCAAAGAAAAGGCTTGTTTTTCCATTATGTTATATTTCAAGGGGGCATATCTCAAGGCTTCGCTAAAGAAAGAAATAGGTTGTTCATAGCCGTGGCCATTTTTTTGCAGTAAGACTGTAGCACTTGTGTGGTCAGAAGCAAAGGAAAGTAAAATGAAATCCCCGTCAAATTTTGGGCTGATTAACACTAGTTTTTTAGTTAAGGCTAATTTAATGTCTTCAAAGGATTTCTTAGCCTCAACAGTCCATTTTATCGTCGAATATTTTTTCAGCATATTATTTAGTGATCTAATTAATTCTACTAAATTAGAAATAAATCTTGTAAGAAAGTTAATTTTCCCTAAGAAAGCTTGTAATTCTCTAATGTTCTTGGGATGTTGTATATGTAAGATGGCTTCTATTCTTGAAGGGTATATTCAGATACCATCCTTTGAAATTATATGACCTAATAAATTTCCTTCTTCTAACCCAAAGAAAACCTTCTTGGGGTTCAAAGAAATCCCATATTTCCTGCATTTAATAAAAACCCACCTTAGATGATCGAAATGTTGGTTGTCAGATTTTGAAAATACAGCAATTTCATCCAAATATATCAAAAGGAAATTATGAATTCCTTTGGAAAGGGCTATATCCATATCCCTTTGGAAAGTGGCTCCTGCATTCATTAATCCAAAAGGCATTTTACATACATGAATGTGCCCCAAGGAGTAGTAAAGGCAATTTTGGCTTGGTCATCAAGATGAACTAAGATTTGATTGTAACCAGAAAAGCCATCCAATAATGAGATTATGGTTGCTCCAACTACTCTTTGTAAAATGTGGTCCATTTTGGGGAGAGAATAATTGTCTTTTAGCCACACTTTCTTGAAGTTTCTAAGATCCACCAAGAGGTTGATTTCACTAGTTTTCTTCCTAGTTTGCACCAAGTTTGAGACTCAATCAGAAAATCTAATTGGTGCAATTTGTTTAGCATCATACATCCTCTGAATTTCCTTTTCAATTGCAAGTAATAAGACAGGATTAATCCTTCTAAGTTTTTGTTTCAAAGGCTTTTGATTTTCTTTTATAAGAATGATGTGTTGTATGATGTTGGTGTCATAGGATTTGAGGTCCTCGTAACTGAAAGCGAAGACATCTTGAAATTATTTTAATAATTCAATGTATTTCTCTTTTTTAGTTGGAGGTAATGATTTTGAAGGCTTGATCAGTTTTGTATTTTCATCAGTGCATATATTGCACTCCTCTATGTCAGATTTCAAAGGTTCCATTTTGTGTTTCCTAAGAACATTATTTGGTTTAAACAAATGTTTGAAATGGGTTAATCCATTACGTAAGAAATTGTCTTTGCAGTTAATTACTTCAGTTTCTTCGTTAATTATTTCATCATTCTCAACTTGCTCTAGGTTTTCTACATCTGACTTAGTAAATTTAGTACGATGAAATTTGTCTACTTCTTCACCTTCTATCTGATTTAGTTTTATCTTATTTTTGATGTTAGGATCTATTGAGGTATTTGTATCTATATTGCTATTTACAAATTCTTCTTCTGAGATAATGAAGTTGTTTATCTGCTTATCGTCAAAAAATATTTGTCAGTTCTTCAAATTATCTGGAGTTGTAGGTCTCTACCTAACTTCAGTAGTGTACCGATGCTTAGGTTGGAAATCTAAGTTGCAAGTGCTAGCAAACATTGCTAAACTATGAGCCTGCATATTTTGTTTTCAAGGAATTACTACAAGCTTGGTTTCTAAGAAAGTGTTAAGTATTTCATGGTTCCTCTATAACAACTTAACCTACGGTCCTTTTTCATATATACAACATGAATCTATTTTATAACTAGTTTAGAGTATCCCATGATAGAGACTCTTTTAGCTCCTAGATTTCTAACTAACTTAAGACCTAAAATCAGTGCTTTGTACTCGGCCATATTGTTAGTACATTTAAAATTTACTTTGTATGCATGGCCTTCTGAGTGATTATTCTCCAGATTGTATATCCATACTCTTGCTCCTCCTCCAAATTTATTGATTGGCCCATCAAACTCAAGATGCCATAGTATCTCTTGCTCATAATTTTCATCATCCGGTGCAACAAACTTTTCATAATTTATAGCAATTTGGCTATCTTGTTTATTGGCAAGTTCTAAAGTTTGGTTAGTTTCATTTTGAATTGAAACTGTGATTTTTTTTTTTTTTGTATCAATGTTGTATAAAAGAGTTTGTTGTGTTTGATGAGCATTATACAAGATAAAGGAATCAATGTCTAAACCTATGGAGTAGATAGAAAATTTTTGAGGCCGATTCATTAAAGTTTCTTGGTGAAGCTTCTTAGGTCATCCAAAAACAAAGATTGTTTCATATCACACATCAAGTTGTAAAGATCCCTAAATTTTGGCTCCCCATGATCTGGATAACAGCATGCCATACTTTAGCAGGATGTCAACAACCACAATATCCATAAGGATGCTTTTGGCAGGATATTGAACTAAGGTAACACATAGGTCTTTAATCAATAATAGACACTTTACTTGACTTGAGTAAAATGAGAATAAGTCCTTGTAAGGCCTTGTAATGTCTAGGTTTAATTTCTCCATTACTGATTTGGGCATTAAGTTGTGGGAGGCCCCATAATCCAACATTGCATTGTGTATAATTTTGTCATGGATGCTCAGGCTAATGTAGAAAGGCGGTATTCCTCCTTCTAGTGGTTTTCCATTAACATCTGGACAAAATATAAGTTTTGGTTGGTCATCAAACAAGTTGATTGAATCCTCATTTTCAACAATGTTTAAAGTCTGGTCTATTTGTGTCTTGTAGGTTTCATTCTTGATTAGTTCTGCTAAAGGGACTGAAATCTTTAGCTTATATACCTTTGCTCCCAAGATGAATGGAAAAGGGGTGTTTTCTATTTGAGGGTTTCCAATTTTCACAGCAGGGATTTGAGTGGGATGGTCTTCTTTTCCTTTATTGGAGAACTATTTTTGTTTGTTTTCAAGTCTGGTGTTTTGAGGTGTGTCCATTTATTTCTTAGGGGGAATTGAAGTGGATGGTTGATCATTAGAAGGTTGATTAGGGTTTGTATCTACAATGGTGGGGCTATAAGGATTTTAGTTTTGTCTGGGGAGAATCTGGAGGATTTTAGAAACCGGGGTTTCATTGATTTTCTTGGGTTGATTTGACATTGTTTTCTTAGTTTGATCGGGGATATTAGAGTTATTTTTACTTCTTAGGTTATATTGTTTATACACTTCAAAGATGGGAAAATCATATCCTTGTTTATAATCAAATGACTTTCCAGACTGGATTTGTAATTGATGTAGCATATCCAGTTCCTACTCATCCTGGGTTAGAAAAACAGTATCTTCATCATTTAATCCCATGAGGTTAATGTGTGTATCTTGTTCTGGATCATCTGGTTGGGATGTTTCTACATATTTTTCTTGAAAAGGAGGCCTAATATTCTAATCAGGTCCATTTTTTCCAATGTTTTGGCTTTCGTTTTTCCTAAAATTTGGGTTTCTGACTAAAGGTGCTTGTTGGTTATCCCATTGAGTTTTCCTCTCCATATTGTCTATTCTATCCATTAGTCTCTCCATACTTTTGGCTAAACCATATATTTTGAGGTCAGATGGTGAAGCTTCATCTTTTGAATTTCTTCCCCTTTCATTCCTAACTCTGGCTCTTTTAGCTAAAAAAATTAGCTTCTACACTAACTGCTACACTTTACATTTCCTCTAAGGCTGGGGGGTTTCATTCCATGAGTTGATATGCCATGTCCATGTCAAAACCATCAGGAAAATTTATTAATGCTAAATCCTGTGGGGTATAAGTTTAACTGGAATTGCATTGTATATATTACTGGATCTAGTGTAGTAATCTTGTACAGTTTCATTGGGTCCTCTCCTAATATTTTCATACTCTGAAAGGATCTATAAGGGGTTCCTTTTATTTTCCCATCTATTTAAAAATTATTGATAAAACACATCTAAATTGTCATTACTATTACCATGCAACCCTCTAAACCATTTCCAAAAATCACTAGCTAAAGTCTAAGCAAATAGTCTCATTTGAACATCCCCTATATCAATTTCATGTAAGTCAAAGTAATATGTCATCTTATTGACATGGTGCTATGCAGTGTATGGTCTTATGCCATCACATTGAACAATTTTGCTTTGGTAGTCTATTGGCATAACACCAAGTGGGGCATGCAAGACAAGAGGAGCCAACTATTGGCCATGGCTGTAAGTTGGGAGTACCTAAGATGTGGGGTTGAGGTACTGGAAGATGATACAATAGTGGAGGATGAACTAGTACTAGTAGATGGTGAATGAGTAATGTTAGGTTAGTGAGGGAGTGAAGTTATAAATGATGGTGGAGAATGGACTTCAGAAGCTGAAGGGCACAGTGGTGAACTAAGAGTAGTGGACAATTGTTCAAAAAGCTTAGGGGTCTTAGCAGTACTAAGTGATGACTGTGGAGAATTCAGAATGTATTAATCAATTTACTGATTGGCCTTTTGGACTTCAAGGTCTGCAATGAAATCAGGGTCTAGGATAGTATTGTATATTTCACTTACAGACTTTGATTTAAATAATGATAGATAAAATTTGTCTTCAAAGGGAAGATATTCTAAAAACAACCACTCAGTAGGACATGAATTAGCTTTAACTAAGGATGTGTGACTAGCTGAACTTTCTTCTTCATGGATTATCTTGAAATCAGGTTGGGATTATCAACTACTGGGGTAGGGTTTGGATTTGGGTTAGCCCTAGTATAATGGTTTCTCCTTGAAGTTGGAATTAAAAAAAAATATAATTTTTTTCTTTTTGTGAGATTTCTTTTAAAAATAAATTCTATTCAATCACTTTTAGAAGCTCAAAATACATATTTAAAAATTTCTTAAAGATTTATTAGCACTGAGAGTTTGAATCCCCGGCATGGTCACCATTATGTTCTCACTTAGAATTTTTCCCTACAAGTTATCAGAAAAAGGAAAAGACCGAGGTAACCACGAACCAATTCTTTATGTATAGGCTCTAGCCAACCTATGAATTAGAAAGGGCTCTCTCTATATAATTTACCTTTGTTTGCTTGGATTTTATGTTAGTTCTTAAAGTTCAGGCGGTTTTGATTTGTATTGAATGTTGAATGGTGGAATCCTCAAAACAAATGGATAGAATGAAGTCTCTGGACCATTGGGTTATGGAGTAGAAGAAGGACAACAGAACTAGGATTAACTAATTAAAGGTAGTGTTCAAAGGGGAAGTTAGCAGAGTGAAGTACAGGTTTTCTGGTCAGATGGGTGAAATGATCTTAACCAGGGTGAGAGAGCACTTAAGAATTCTCAAACCAGGATTAAAATGAGGAACAAAGGATAATCATGAGAAAAGGGAAATTAAGAATCCTTTACTATAGATTAGATGGAAACTACCTAAACTAAGGAGCAATCAAGAATTGCTTAACTCAGATAATTAACAGAGAACATTTAAATGCACAATAGTTAAGATAGAGTGCAATGAAGCACATTATGAGATATATTCCACATTATAGCATTCAGATTTCAGATACATTAAAGATTAAGGAAAAATGTCTAAACAAAGATAACAACAGAAGAGAAAATACTTGTCTATCCTTTGCACTACATATGAATCCTGTGAAATGTCTTGGCTTTATTCATGAATCCAACTTGTTGGTCCAAACAATGATACAATAGCTTGTAGTCTTAGATCAAGAAATCCAATAGAAATGTCTAAGAATCCAGCCTATATACTTCGATTTGTGAAGTATTTATACAAAAAATTATTATAAAATATCTCAAACTAACTTGAGATTTAATTTAGGAAATACAAATATCTTCTTGCAAGAAGATACAGACAACTAACGAACTATTTCATGTTGTCCCTTTTTATTTGGTATTGCTAGATATTATGGTTGGATTTGTAGCCCTTTGTGATGGCTTGCAGCTGAGATGTTTCATGCTGGAATATTCTTCAACTTTTATCTTTCACTTGATACTCTTTGAAAATGCTACCTTAATTTCATCTATTTACCTAATTGCTCTCATTTTTACTGTGTAGTAACTTTTAACTATAAATTTATCATAGTAAATTAGTCATTGTCTCCCACCATTTTTCATTAGGTAATTTTCCATTCATCCTCCTCCTATAAATCTCATGAGCTTCAGTATCTTTGGCAAAATTTTGCTTGGTGAGAAATAAGTGTTTTATCTCATGCTCAAGAAAAAACAAGTTTTCAAACGTGTTGTACAATACTCTGCCTATTAGCAATGCTTTTATCGATGAAGAGGTGTGTTGTTCCTTAGCCAACTGTCTGAGTCTGTTACCATAGTCCAACTGTGTCATGAGTTTGTCATTGATAACCAAAGGACTCGACAAACCTTTCTCACTCAAAATTTGGAATTAGGCCATGAACCTAGCAACGACTACCTACATATTGTGGAAATTTTCTTCTAAGTTAAGCATAAGGTTCCTTTTGGAAAGGACCTTCCTTATTTCCAAAATGGTCTCAGTGCTATCTTCTATATTTAGCTCCTGGAGCTTGTTGTACCTTAAGAAACTAGTTTCCTAGCTACGAAGAAATTATGCTTAAGACATTAATGATTATTGTTTGTTTTCACCTATTTGTCACTTCATTTTTTCTTGTATTTTTAAATGAAGGACTTGGAAAACTTGGTCTTTAACCCTTAACACATATGTGACCGGAAAATCTCATAATGCCATTTTTGCAAGATATAAATGTTGAATGAAGAAATCTTGAAGGATAAGTTTAATTTAATATGCTACTTAACATGGAACCTACTATCCGTCACTTTGAAGAATTATGAAAATGAGAACTGAGTCATAGACAATATGCTACTTCACACAGAAACTGTATCTGCGACCCTTGGAGAAGTTAAAGATAATATGTTGCCTTACAGCGAAACTATCATCTATAACTTATAAAGGAAGATGAAATCTTCAAGTATAGGAGCGCTCTTTTAAGGGATTTTAACTTTATCTACATAATCAAATAAAGACATACAACTTGATTACTATACTTGAAAGAAGAAAACATAAGATGACACATGACAGAGAAGTTATAGAATTATACCCAACGATTCATGGAAACTTTTGATTCTTTCATTAATCAACAGTTGTATCAGGAATAAAGTGGCTTAGTCTCTAGGTTCTCCAAAATTCAAACCCTCCAACCTCTTCTCTGTAAATTTTCCTCCTTTCATACATCGTGAAACAGTTGTTGATCTCTGAAACTGTCAAACTACTAAAACTATTTCTCTAACTATATGAAGTAAGAATTATTACAAAATACTACACAAAGGGTAAAGACATCTCAAAGAACATAAAATAATAGAAAATAACTGAACATGACAATGACTGGTGACTTTTTGGCTTTGTTAATCTACTATCGAGTTCCTTTGTATATGCCTTAATAATAATTAATCTGCTTTAATCATAATAAACTATGTTTGACTTGTGCATAACCTGGGCTTATGTATGTATCAAATACATTTTGATTGGTCAAAACACAGAAAATACACCCAATTGCCTTCCTCTTCAGATTTGGTTTTAACATTAATCTTTTCGACTACACAGCGAAATCGACACAAAACACGCAAAGCGGAATTGAAAGGAATTAACTCTGTTTAGTAAATCTATTGGATCCACTTGTTCAACACTTTGTTGACTTCCCATCACAAATTGTAATTAGCACTTTCCATTTTTATATCAACTCAATCCTTAATAAACTACAACAAGATAGACGTGCTGAAGTTATAAAAAATAATATATACCATATCGGGTCTAGCCATCGCATATCGCAAAGTGTTATACGATAATCGTGGACTCACCGAGGCTTATAAAACATAATATATATATGCTTTGGGTCCGGCCCATCGCTTATCGCAATCGGAAGAACCAAATGCCTATACATAATGCACTATGCTATACAGTGGACCCATCAGAAATATTAAAATGTGATATATAAAATGTCAAATCTGCCTATCGCAAATTGCAATCAGTGGAACCAACATCCATTGATTTGCAGATCCATCGGGACTTTTAAACAAAATGTATATATATTTCGGGTCCGGCTCACAATCGTAAGTCGTAATCGACACTATCTATGGACCAATAATCAATAACATTGCAGACCCACCAAACTTTATAAAACGCAATATATATTATAATTATATATATATATATATAATATATATATTATATATATTATATATATATATATATATTTTCAGGTCCAAATTCTTAAAACACTTTAACACTTTTTTCTTTTGCTAATCTGATATATTACTTTGTTTTTCTTTCTTATTTCAAATATGCAACTATCACACACACACACACACACACACACACACACACACACACACACACACATATATATATCAGGTCTAGCTCCATATAACCATTTATATAACGATTTTATTTGTTCGTATATCAACGTTGGTTACACTAGGGCCAATTATTTTACAATTCTTTCTCTTGCAATTTCAATGTATAATAAACAAAATACTTCATTTCCCTTAGACTATGCGTATGTAAAGAAAATAAGAGAGCTTTATTAAGGTTGAACCCCTGTAATGATTTTTAGACCACCCATTGTGATAAAAGTGATAAATAAGCTTAAACACAATATAAGCTACAACATTTGGCTTCAACTGGGGATAATTATTTTGCCACAAAAGCACTAAGAACCGTAGAATAGTGCCTTATCCATTGGGCATGGAGTCATATATTGCTTCGCAAAGCTTACCTGTGTGAAAATTTGTACAGCGAACCCACACCAATATCTGCAGTGATAAGATGCTTTCGCTTTGATAGAAAAATATTGAGAATCGTAGATCAGTAGCCTTAGTTGGGCATGGAGTCCAAAACTGTGAAAGCCCTGAAATTTGACAAAGTGGAACCTGCCAATATTGAAGTTTGAAATCTCTGCAAACTAGTTTCTGACTGGGAAAGTCACCTTTATTCATCAACTAATGATTAAACTAAAGAACTGCAACTGGAAACCAAATGTTCAACCCTTGAGCTTATTTATGTACAAGTTCCTACATATGTACATGATTGGTCTCCATCAAGTGAAGTAAATCTTCCAATGGTACTAGGTTAGCATTTGAGTGCCTAATCTTGAACCATTATACTAGTGAATTTTTAAAATATAATTCATCATGAATGGAAAATAAATTATGCATAAAGGCATCTCACAACAAAAATTAGAAGCATATCCACAAAATGATATGTGTAGACTGTTGATAAATTCTTCCATGTAAATTTCCACAGGGTCTTCAAAAGTATAAGAAAAAATATAGTCTTGATTAGCTCCAAAAAGTTCTATGTATGCAATTTCCTGCTCGATTAAACCTTTTGTTAGGATAATATGTGCAGCGAAACAATCAACAACATATTTAAGAAAATGATCTATGTCACTTTCATGTCTCCACTTTTCATCCCTTAAATTTGATTGAAAATAATTTGTAATTCTATCCTATGATCCATGGGCATCCTTATTTTCTTCAATGCAATGATATGCAATCTCTTTATCATTTTTCTTTTTACATAAGATAGCCTCTTTTGCTATGATAGATGGCTCAGTATATTAATGTCCAACATATCCCACTTGTTGGTTTCTTCTTGTATCTTCAACACCCAACTGATACACTTGAAGAGCTTCGTCTTATTGCCCATTTAAACCATTCTCATTATAGATAGGAGGATCATCAGATTTAGCAAAATATGAACTCTGAGGATTTATTTGCAAGTTAATTATCTCATCCTCTTTTTGACCGTTGAGCAGAAATTCTTGATGCATATTTAAACTTTCCTCCATCTGAATAATCTCTTGATTTCCTTTATTGACTTGTTTTGCAGGCTGAGATTGTTGTGGAGTCGCCTTTGGTGAGGAAGTTAAAACTTGTTTCTCACTATCATTTTCTTGACTTCTTGATCTTTTCCCCAATCTCAAGTCATATTTCTTATGTAGTTCAATCTGCATAAAATCAGAGAATTGCTTCCAATATTCAACTATGTTATTTTCATCATGAATGGAATATGTTTTATCATATATGTACTCTTCTCCTTCGATACCAAGTTCATCTTCATCTACTGCATATAACGTAGGTCTCTGAAAATTCTTATTTTCTAACTCTAACTTATTCAACTTATCTGACAAATTTTTAATTGCATTACACATATCCTCCAATATTTGACTTTGAGAGGATTCCATATTTGCCTTTCCCTTGTCTTGGATAGGTTGTGTCTCTGGTGCTTTTCCTGCAACCACAAAATTTGCTTCTAACTCTAATGTGTTTGTTTAGATCTCATTAATCTAGCTATAACCTCTTTGAATGCTTGATATATTATCAACAAAATCATTATTGTTGTAAACAAGATTATCTTGAACCTTTAATGTTTCTTTACCATCATAATATTCACAACAACCTTCAAAAAGAAACTTATGAGGATAATAAGTTCTACAATAAGAATTGAATACTGAATGGAAATCTTTGAAAGATGAAATGCTTGAATGAGGCAGAGACCTGAACCAAACCCTAGCTTCAAGGTCCAATGAAAACAAGAAAAGCTTCATCTTCACATCTTCATGAATAATGCCTTGTATAAAATGCAGGCATATTATGAGGATAGCCGGTGAGCCCAGTAAAATAAAATGGATCAAATTTATGGCTAAAAATGCAAGGAGAGCCACTAAAATCCATAAAAGAAAACTTCAAAGTGCAATGGAGTCACCAATTAATGTCGTAAGTGAAAATCACAGGTGTGAATATACAACCAACTACTAAAACTTGTCATTCTCAAGAATCATCTTCAAACTTAATAAACCTATGGAAAAGTGTTCTTACTGAATTATTTTGCAGGTTGTGGTCTCTGTTATTATGGAGTCAGTTTTTATTTATTTTATTCAAAACAACAAAGTATTTCCTCCTCACTAAACAACCAGAGGAAAATAGTGAAAACCCAGGGAAAATTGTTCTTGTCTTCTCTCCTCGCAACGACACCAATTAATCTTGTACCTTTAGAAACCAATTTCGTGGCTATGGAGAAATTGTGCTTAAGACATTAATAATTATTGTTTGTTGTCATTTTATTATTTTTTGTAATCTTAAATGAAGGAGCTGGAAAACTTGGTCTTTATCCCTTAATACATATGTGACTAGAAAATCTGAGAATGCCATTTGTTGCTAGATATAAATGATGAATGAAGAAATCTTGAAGGAGAAGTTTAATATAATATGTTGCTTAACATAGAACCTAATATCCATCACTTGGAAGAATTATGAAAATGAGAACTGAATCATAGAAAATATGTTGCTTGACATAAAAACTATTATCTGCGACCCTTGGAGAAGTTGAAGATAATATATTGCCTTACACAGAAACTATTATCTATAACTTACAATGGAAGATGAAAACTTCAAGTATAGGAGCGCTCCTTTAAGGGATTTTAACTTTATTTACATAATCAAATAAAGACCTGCAGCTTCATTACTATACTTGAAAGAAGAAAACATAAGATGACACATGACAGAGAAGTTAAAAAATGATACCCAAAAATTCATGGAAACTTTTAATTCTTTCATTAATCAACAACTATATCAGGAATACAGTGGCTTAGTCTCCAGGTTCTCCAAAATTTGAACCTTCCAACCTATTCTCTGGAAATTTTCCTCTTTTTATATAGTGTGAAATAGTTGTTGATCTCTAAATCTGTTAAACTACTGAAATTGTTTCTCTAACTATCTGAAATGAGAATTATTACAAAATATTACAGATAGGGTAAAGACATCTCAAAGAACATAAAATAACTAAACATAACAATGATTGCTCGCCTTTTGGCTCTGTTAATATGCTGCCAAGTTCCTCTATATATACCTTAATAATAATTAATCCACTTTAATCATAATAAATTTTATTTGACTTGTGCATAACTTGGGCTTACATATGCATCGAATGCGTTTTGATTGGCAAAACCACCATAAAATACAACCAATTTCATTCCTCTTCAGATTTGGTTTTAACATTAATTTTTTCGTTTACACAGCAAAATCGATGCAAAACACGCAAATCAGAACTCAAAGGAATTAAACTTGTTTAATAAATCTATCGTATCTGCTTGTTCAACCCTCCATTGATTTCCCATCACCAATTGAAATTGGCTCTTTCCATTGTTATATTAACCCAATCCTTAACAAACTGCGACAAGACACACGCACTGGAGTTATAAAACATAATATATACCATATTGGGTCCGGCACATCGCATATCGCAATCGGTGGAACCAACACCCATTGCTCTGCAGACCTGTCGCACTTTATAAAATGCAATATATATCTATATATATATATATATATATAGTGTCTAGCTCCATCTAACCATTATATATTGATTTGATTTGTTCATATATAAACCTTTGTTACACCGGGGCCGATTCTTTTAAAATTCTCTCTTTTGTGGTTTCAATGTATAATAAACAAAATACTTCATTTCCCGTAGACTCTGTGGATGTAAAGAAAGTAAGAGAGCTTCATTAAGGTTGAAGCCCTGCAATGATTTTTAGATCACACATTGTGATAAAAGTAATAAATAAGCTTAAACAAAATATAAGCTACAACAGAGCTCATATCTATTCTTGTTGTTGAGGAAGTGGATGAGTCTATTGGCATCCTTAAGCTTATCTCCCAACTCCTCCTTTACTTTCTAGAAAGCTTCTGTAGCTATATTTATTAGCTCTGTTTGTTCAAAAATAACTTGAAGTGATGGCCAAATATCGTCGACAGAGTCAATGTTAATGGCCCACAACATTTCATTGGTTTTCCCAATGGGTCTCTCCACTGTTAAGTCTTTGTCTAAGACTTTGATTCCTTCACGCATTCTTTGGGCCTTCTGTGCTTCTTCCTTTTGCTTAAGTTGGGCAAGTTTGTAGTCAGTTTCCAAAATTTCCACATTTTATCTCAACCTATTCATTTCTATGGCCTGGATAGACATAGCTTCCATGGATTTAACCAATTCTTCTGCTTTCTCTGCTGAAGCACCTGATGTTGTTGTAGATTCTGCTATTACTGGCAATGTTGTGGCAGGTGGAGTTGTTGGTGCCAGTGAAGCTTCCAGTGTAGAAGGGACTGTCGTGGATGAAGGAATGTGGCAAAGTCATATATAGTTGCAGGAGGTTGTCCTTGGGTATAGATGGACATGAAGGCAAGAATTATTTCATCAATGTACTCACTTGTGGTGTAGCCCAAAACCCATGATATCATGGCTACAATGTTGTAGACCCATGGAGAGAAAGTAGTTGATACATATGGGGGGAGTCCTTAGGGATTTTTTTCTCCTCCCTAATGAAAGTTTGGAATAACTGGGCCAATTTTGCAAGGCTAAGCTTGGGATACAGGTCCAGCAAGTCTCCAATTGAAAGTGGGGTTAGGTTTGGCCCTAGTTGTAGCTGCAACATTTCATTAATGGACTCAGTTGTGATAGTAAAAGGGAACTTCTGGTCACGAGACATTATTGTTTTATGGTTGGGTACGTAGCATGCATAGCACATATGAACAATCTCTAGAAAGATGTGGACTTAGGGGAACTGGTATTTCGGTAAATTTGACTCCCAAAGGCCATTCTCATCAGCATGGTTAAGGTATATGTCCCTGCTTTGGCAATGCACTTTGAGCAGGGGCTTTAGGGTAGTAGTGTCTTTTATTTCTTGTGGATTTGAATTATGCTCAGGGGTTTTAGTAAAGGTTCTGTGGGATTTTTCAGAGTTTTTGGGGAAACAGAGGTCTTGAATATGGTTATGGCTTAGAGTGTTAAAATTAAAGTAAATTTGATATTTTTACTTAATTAGCAGTGTTATGAGGGTGAATTTAATTGGAATTTGACAATGCAGTTGGTATTCAATGGTTAAGTACGTGGAATTGGTTGAAATTGACTATAAACGGTGGTTGGTGGTGGCTATAGAGGTTCATACGGTTCTGGTACGGAGTGATGAATGAGCTGGGCTGTATGTAGCGTCTACGGAGGGATTGTGGAGGTCTTTGATCAAACTCATTGTTTGCAGAGGTGGTAACAACTTTCTGCGCTCTCAATGGAAAATGTGCGAAATGAGTGAAAAGAGGGCTAATTGGGCTTATATAGAAAAATGTTAATTTTAGCGGGGTCATTAGTTGATGAACAATGGGCAATGTTTTCAGCTATACAAGATGGTGGTTTAATGGCATCATTGCATCGCTTTTGAGAAGGAAGTGGTTTTGAGGGGGGTCACCTAATCTAGTCGAGCGCGTGACACGTAGCATTGGGGGTCGGGGAAAACCACCTTATCGGGTGGGTAAAGGATGGACATCGAAACGAACTGATATGAATATGGGCCATAGGATGTGGGGAAGGGTGTATCAATAGGAGTCTGGTGATGGAGTTGCACAGACATTTATGCAAAACATTTTCGGGGGGGAGCATGGGTCTAATCACTGGTGGAATAGGATTAAATTAAAACTTAATCTCATCAGGGGTGCTTTAATAAAGGATTAAGGACTCAGGGCGGGGTTTTAATATATTTTGTGGGATATGGGTTAGCCATATATTTTTTAAAATAAACTAAGTGGTGGGAATAATTTAAGGATTTAAATATATATAGACCAATGGGTTTTTTGGGAATTTTATATATTTAATTAAAAATTTAATATGAGGTGAAATGAGTGGAAGAGGTATTGTATTTAGGTATACAAAATATTATGTGCTTTCTATACACTTAGTACTTAGGATAACTGTATTTGGTGCATTTTTACATAATATATGTTTATCATGGGGTTTTCCTCGATAAAAGAATTTACCCTTAGGAAAAGGGGTTTTGTGAGCGGGATGAATGAATTGCAATAGAATTTAACACCTTTCCTTCTTAAGCCATCAAGCTGAAGGTCCAGCCCCACCAGAAGTCAGAGAAATCTTCTAACCCTCTTTGAATTAAAGAATTATAAGTATTAATATTTTTATTATAAAAGGGAAATCAGTGAGTGTTATAGGGGTTAAAATGAACGATGGGGATTTAATCATTTAGAACTGGTGAACCATTTATTTTGCCTTTCTAAAATTATTTTTGTACATAGAAAACATACCATTTAAGCATAATGGTTGTGCTTTTATCAGGTGATCTTTGTAATCATGCAACCTTTCTACTACTTACCCATTCACCTACCCTACCATTTTTTCTTCCTTTATTTGGGTGCATTTAGGCTAGCAAACCCTTATCAATCTTTTTCTTTTCTTTACAAAATAAACTATCTAATTATAACCTTATATCATCCAAGGGCTTAGATTAATTTGATGAGGACCTTTTATTTCCTCTACCTATATAATGATTTGCCAAGATTACACTACTTGCCTATATTTTATTCTCTAACTATAAACATAAAATTGAAAGAATGACTAGCTAAGATTGAACAATTTGACTATCATGGACTGTGGCATGAAATACAAGGTGCACACAATAATTATTATGCATGAAGTAAATTAGTAGTGGCATTTTGACTTCTCACTTTCATGGTCTCCTTTTGTCTCTTTGGGTTCATACATTTTCATTTTTTTTGGATGTTATTCTTATTCTTTTTGTCCTTTGTTTATTCTTTTAGGACATACCCTGTTTACATTTTTTTTATTTCTTAATATGGAAAACATTTTTAGAAAACAAAGGTATGTACAATATTACAAGGCTTCATATTAGTCATTCAAAATTATGACTCCTATTGGTATAGAACCTTACAGGCAGCATAGTAGATGGGAGAATTGAGACTCGGCCAGTCTAGGCCCACATAGCCTTGACCTAAAGCCAAAAGGGCCAACACATAAAGGAAATATGCCTTTCACAAAGAAGCCAGAACTTCTGTAACAACCAGAATATTTTACGCATGGCTGATACAAAGTTTGAAAGGCCGATGCAGGGCCTATGTAGGGCATGCACAAAAGTAGCTAGGAACAACGAGTCTTGTTACCAGATTAGCTCAAATTCCGTCAAGTGAAGTGAGGTAAAAATCACTCAATGTTTCTGCCAATATTTTTCTCTATAAAGGATTGCTATATGAGAATCCTAGATTTTTATTTAGAAAATTCTCCTTCATAATAATAAACTCTCAGAGATGTTGTGTTAGTTTTCCTACATTGGGTTTTTCCGGGAACTATTGTGTCGCAAAATAAGTGTGTCATATGTATCTTGTTCTTTTCTCTATTTTCTGTTTCATGAGATCAACTACTAAATTAGTGTAGACTAGAGAAGTAATTTGATCCAGTAATTAGAAGAATAACTTAATGAATGTAATTTAAAATCAAGTGGGTGAGCTAGATTCATATTTGCTGCAATATGGGTTCCTTCAGAGTAGGAATTTTCACATGGTATCGGAGCATTGATTTTGAAACTGGGAAGAGCAGATCTGATGCTGAGTAGTGAGGCAAAAAGATACACTTTGAAGCAATTTGAATCCCCTTGAAGTGATTGAGTAGTCCTTGTCAAGAAGAATATCCAAAGAAATCTCTCTTTGAGTGAGATGACAGAGAGGTATGATTTCTAGTTTGTGAGTTTAGAGAGTTAGAGGGAGTGATAAATAGCCTCACTGCAGTACTTGAAGGATTTAGTTTGTATTGGGGAAAAAATTCATTGGAAAAGAGTGAAGACACATAGAAGGGGAATTTTTTCCTCAGAGAACTTTCCACGAGGAAGTTCAATTTGCTCACTTCCTAAGTAGCTGAGCAGTGCTAAGCAATGACTGGAGGATTTAGTTAGACTATTGGTTGAGATGGCATCAGATGGGCTCAAAGATCATGACAGGTTTGAAGGTGATTCCAACTATGTCATATGGAACACCGAAATATTAGTTGTTCTGGAGGAGTATGATCTTGAGGACTATGTCAAAATTGTTGTAGTTGCTCCTGCTGACAATGATCAAAAAACGAAGTACAAGGCCAAGGAGGGGAAGGCAAAGAGGCTCATTCTTGATGGATTTTCAGATCGTGTGGTCTCACACTTGTAGGGCAAGGATACAACCTGGGAGATGTGGGAAGCCTTGTCTTCTATGTATGAAGGCTCTTTTGAACAATGGAAGATGCATTTAGAATAGAAATTGCAACAAAACTTGATGCAGAAAGGAGAAGGGGTGAACCTATATTTTTAACATCTCTAGGACACCAGAGACTAGCTTTATATGGTGGTGTACACTCCTCATTCAACCGCAATTGTCAGAATAACCTCGAATGGAGTCTCAGATGAATGGAAAGTCTTCATCCAAAGCATATTCGATAGGAAAAGAGTACCTTGAAGGGATGAGATTTAGGTGACTCTTCAACAATAGGAGTTAAGGAGGAATCTAGCGAAGGTCAACCTCAATAGTAGCAGCGAGAGTGGCACAGAGATGAAGAAGGAGGAGGAAAAGATAGGTCAAGCATCAAAGGGATAGCATAAGAAGGACATTTCGAAGGTGAAATGTTTCAGATGTGGAAATATGGGTCATTTTACATATCAGTGTCCTTTGAAGAAAAAGGATAAGGACGAGAAGTATGATCCAAAGGTTGCAACCATGAATATAGACAACGATGATTTTTCCATGAGTGCCCACACATCTCCAGGAGGGAGATGGGGCGATATTGAGTTGTAGTCAGGAGGACTACATGTGGAAAGTATCCTTGAGAACTCCACCTATTGGATGAGTTCCTTTCTATGGGAGCCCGAGATTCAGCAGTCGCAAGATGGACGTAGCGTCAGATGCTTTTGTCGATTGCTTGGAGGACATATGCAATAGCTTGGCACAGTGCATAAGTCAACAACAGTGCAAAATATTTAGATGGTCAAAGACTAGTAGCAGTTAGATTCCAACATTCATAGTATTATGCTCAACACAATTAAGTTCAGTTAATTTTGGAGGTTTTTTAGTTGCTACTCTCAGTAACTGAGTTGCAGTATGGATGTAGTGTTAGTAGTGGAAGTGCTAGCAGGGTTGAGAGGGAGGCAGTGGAAATTTCCTAGGAATCAATAAAAAAGTAGCGACAACACATTTTTGGTCGCAACAATAGTGTAGAAAGAAGGTGCTTTAGAAACATAGCAACATGTAGGTGGAGTTTGCTATTAGAGCACTTTCCTTAGTAAGAGTGAGTGTTATTTTTTGGTAGAATTGAAAGTTCTCTAGCCTTGGAAATTGGTGGAGAGACTAAGGCACGTGACCTCTAAAGAACCCATAAACTATTTGGTAAAATTACACCTCAATTGTAGTTTAGTAAAATAATTAATATTTTTAATGGATTTCCTAAGTCTAAACTTAGAGAAATTAAAATATTAATGGGTATTAATCAAAATATGGGTGAGAATGATCCAGAAGGTGAATCAATTAAAATTTTAACCTTAGGCATTTATTAGAGACTTAATCTTGGATGTTGAAGACTCAACAGAAAAAGTATAAGGCGGAGGCTTGGGGTTCATTTGAAAGTACACACATAGAAATAATTGATCTAGAGTTCAATTTCTAGGGCTAGGAAGCTGAGAAATCAAAACTAAGTGATCATTCTGCAGCAGAGGGGCAAAGAGAATCTGGGAGAAGGACTTTCTCGAGAACACTGACATAGAGGTGGAGAGAGATTGCAGAGAGGTAGCATAGGAGCCAGGAGAGCTCACACTAAACTAGTCTTCGCTCACGCAATCTTGACCTAAAGCTGAAAGGGCCAACGCGAAAGGGAATGTTTCTGGTCACACAGAAGCCGAAATTGCTAGGGACTATCGGAATAGCCAAGAGAGCCGACGTAGAGGAAATATAGCTAATACATTCGATAACCACATCTCTAAGTTCACAATTGAAAAGGACTTCATAAGGATGAAGTGAAAATCACACCATCAACACGTTTTTACTTCTCTAAAGTATTTCAAGTAGCTCTCAGATTTGTTTAGTTGAGAAGATAGATACAAACTTAGTGAATAATGAAAACCCAATATCCATTATTATGCCGAGATGTGCTTTACAACTTAGTATGAGGGTAGATCTCACATAAACATAAACTTAAACATAAATTTTTAACATGTAGTGTTTAACATTTAACATTTTCAATCTAATATGGTCCCTATTTAGAAATCAATCTAATTATTATTATGTATAATCACAATATAAATTTAAAATATAAAGAAGCTTATGAACACTAAAAAAAATTATGGTAAATAAATAAGAATATAAATAAACTCAAGGTATGGTAAATAAATTAAACCTCTTTATATACTTACTTCAAAGCTATGGTAAAGAAATAAAAGTATATAAATAAATAAAACTTTTTTATATTTAGTCCATAAACCTTTTTATATTAAAAAAACTCAAAAAATAGGTTTAATTTAGGTGAATCATATGGTCAAAATAGCATTTTAATTACGATAAATAAATAAAGCTTTTTTTATATTTATTCCATAAACCTTTTTATATTAAAAACACTAAAAAAGAGGTTTAATTTAGGTGAATCATATGGTCCAAATACCGTTTTAATACCATTGGCTAAATACCATGGCCCAAATACCATATTTATAAAAGAGGTATGGTGACTTTTTTATATTCAGTCCATAAACCTTTTTATATTTAAAAATACTCAAAAAAGAGGTTTAATGTAGGTGAATCATAGGGTCCAAATACCATTTGCTGAATACCATGGCCCAAATACGATATTTATAAAAGAGGTATGGTAAATTGATAAAAATATAAATAAACTACAGTATGGTAAATAAATAAAACATTTTTTTTTTATATTTACTCAGTAATTCAATTTATATTTAGGAACACTAAAAATGAGGTTTTATTTAGGTGAAGCCTATGGGCCGAATACCACGGGCCAAATTATTATTAATACCATGCAAAAAACAGTATTAACCCAAATATTAATATTAATAAAAATAAAGATGGCACATGGTATTCACCCATGGTATTGAGAACCAATGGTATTGACCCATGGTATTCACGAATGTAGCATATTTAAAGGGGGAATTAAACCAACATAGATCCATTTTTACTCTCAACCTACCACAGGGATCAAATATCCTAATATGAAAACTAGCATAGAGTGAAAAACTATTTGATCCCTCTTGGTGCTTGGCATCAAGAGTAAAGATGGATCTACCCTAGTCTACTTCAATAAAACACTTCAACACAATCTAACTATTCTACATTTGGTGTTTTTGTATGAATCCAACAACACAATTTGTCCATTTTCTGTGAGATGGTCAATTTTCATGGTTTAAATTGCAATTTTGAAAGTAAAAATGGATTAAGGAGCCTCAAAAAGCCTTGGGTTTTAGATGAAATTAAATGGAAAGCATTTCCTTTTTTTTTGTCCGTATTTTTTTTGTTTGAAACCTCAAACCCCAAATCAAAAATTTGATGGAAAATAAACCCCAAATTTTACATTAAATTAAATGCAAAATATTTTTTTATCTTTCTCTCTCTCTTTCTTTTTAGCCAGGGTGATTGGGTAACTCACTGGAGTAATCTAAGCAATGCTCAACTTCAAACCCAAGATTTTAGATTAAATGAAATGGAAAAGATTTCCTTATCTTTTTCTATTTCTCTTTTTAGCCATAGTGAATGGGTAACTCATTGAAGTAATCTACACAAAGACCAATGTCAAACCCCAAATTTTAGATGAAATTAAATCGAAATTTCTTTCTCTCTTTGTTCTTTTAACCATGGTGAATGAATAACTCAATGGAGTCGGCTACACAATGGCCAACATCAAACCTCCAATTTTAGATGAAATTAAATGGAAAATATCTTTCTCCCTTATCTCTTTCTCTAAGATGGTTGGGGAACCTATTTCTTGAGCCTAATGACAATAACCCAAAAATGTCTCACTTGTAAATCCCATGGAGGAAACCCTTATCTATTTCTGTTGCGGCCTCTTATATTTTAATTTGAATATCAACCTCCTCTTCATCTTTTAGTGTAACCATTTTTTCTTTTTGTTTCTTACTATTTCTTCAACCCCATTCTTATCCTATTTCTTTTCCTTTGTGCTCCTCCCCACTTAAATATTTCAGTTGTGGTCCCTCATTGTTATATTTTTTCTTTTTGCCCATGCTCATTTAGATATTTTTACCCTTTCCCACTTAAATATTTCCTGAGAGGTCCTAGTTATATTTTTCCTTATTTGTTTTCTTTCCATTATGTTATTTTCAGGTTAAGCTTCCCTCTTCCTTGCTCTTCTTTAATCACATATTCCTTTTAATTTGGTTTAATTTATTTTATTTGTTTATTATTTTTAATTAAAATTACCTTTTTACCATTTTTTTTCAAGAACTTTTGATATTTTAAATTTTAGATTTTAATTTTAAATTCTATCATTGTTTTTTTATTATTTTTATTAAGTTTGTTTGAGAGGTTATTATTATTATTATTTATGTTTATTTGGTTCGTTCTTATTAACTCTTTTCAACGGTTATTATATTTTAATTATTATTTGGGTAAATTTGGGTAGAGAAGCTCTTCTGATTTGGACTCAAGGTCAATTAGCGAACACTTTCAGGAACAGAACGTCTGCTCATCTGCAAGCCATATATAATCATTAACCTAATCATATACTTTCGTTCTTAAGTTCACACACTCCAGCGAAATAAGTGCACTAGTTCTCTATGAAATATGAAAGCACTATTTATATCTAGAAATAGAGTCGCGGTAACTTAACCTTTTATTTTTTTCTATTTTAAAACAGAATGGCAGGTTGAAGAATTTGACAGTTGGTGTGTAGAGTGTTACTAAAAGTAAAAAGATGCGATTAAAATAGTACCCTATATATTTATCATGACTGATTTTGGCTTTGATACATTTTGTTTTGACTCTGCAGTTTTAATATCCAAACCACCTGCGCATGTCATCGGATGCAGGGGAAGATTCAAGAGCCTTATCCAAACTCGAGTCATAGAGATCAATGTTGCAACTGGGTCAAAAGTACGAGAGAAACGCTACATGACGAGACCAAAACTACCTCAAAACCAGGGCCCAAAATCACAAATAGGATGCTTATCCTCAAGAGAATAAGAAACAACAACAAAATAACCCTGAATCAATAGATAAATATTTAGATCTTGAGATAGTTAGGGTTTATAAGTTTCATATATCCACCTATGAAGATCAATCAACTATGGCCAAAACCCATTAAATTTATAGACCAAGTTGACCTCATATATATATATATATATATATTTGTTTTGCTACAACTAAAGGCTTGATCCTTTAGGGGGACACTGCACATAGGAGCTTCTTGAACAATCAAAAGAGTAGATATGGATTTCAACATGGCATTGTAGGAAACCATAGCTTGATCTTCTTGTGAAATAGGCTTTTCTGAACCAACGACCATTACTTCAAGAGAGATAGTCCATTTTCAACATTCGAAAGGTGCGAAGCCACTTGTTCTTTTGAGAAAAAGGGACAGAGCCTTAAGCTTAAGAGCCCGTCCCTGGAGCAAGGGAATAATTCCTTAAGCCCGATGCCCTTGTTAGAATTGCCTGAAGTCCTAGAATAAGCAAGCTCACCTAGGAACCTAGGATTCATTGACAACAAAAGGGTGGGTGATATAGTTCCGCTCTGGGCACAATGTTGTTCTAAGGGGTGAGGTATGAACCGCTCGATCAAAGGAGTTCACTGGTCTCCATAGTACCTGCATTCCTTGTTCTCTCATTTTCTGTTATTGAAAACTAGTTGATGTCTTGGTGACACTCTCTTTTTCCACCATCACAATCATTTTCCTTCTTTATAAGAACTTGGCTCACCATGTCATACCAGTTTCTAAGTTCAAGGGTAATGTGAAAACCAATTGTTACAGGATATTTGTTGGACTAGGTTGTGTTTTGGGGTATATAGGTCTTTTACCAGAAGCATCGTAATGTCTGGGACGTATTCAACTAATTGTATCAGGAGTGCATCGTCATTGTTGATGTTCAATGGTTTTGTCATTTATGCCAACATCAGTCTTTAAATGCTCTTAATATATGTGAATGGATTGCATTAATTGGAAGCCCCAGAAGTAAGAGAAGGAAACCCAATTGTTTAGAAGCCCCTATGGTGTGATCATGATGTCAAACATTTGATGAGAAGCCCCGGAAGGAAGAGGAGGAATCCCAATTGTTTAGAAGCTCCTATGGTGTGATCATGATGTCAAACATTTGACGAGGTATTTGAATGAGAAGAGCAATGACATTGTAAGCAAGACCATTACCGTTGTGTATTTGTGGCACACCTCATAACTTCTCACAGTTGAGGAGATATGTTCCTTCAAAGATGATGCCCCAAACATGTGGTCATGAATTCCAAAATTAGTGATAAAAGACAAACTTATAATTGGATCAAAATATGGCATTTATGTCTAAGAAAAAATTGATTAAATTGAGTGGGTCTTGGGTTGACTACTCAACCCTCAAATTGAAGAGTATTCTTTGTCAATCTGGCTTCCAAAGGAGGATTTATTTGGCCCCTAAAAGAAATTTCAACTGTGAAAATTATTCTAACTCGGAATTAAGGTCAACTGCATGAATTTTAGGGCTCATCGATCCCCTTTTAGCCCCCTCCTTCCTCTATATATTAGGGCATTCAGCTCCCTTCAAGATGTATCAATCGATAATGACTTATCTAATTTAATTACACTGAAATTTGTTATGAGGCCCAAGAAATCATGAAGATCTATTGGAGGTTGACTTTCTATGGGTTAAGGGATTCATAGTTTTATCTTTCTTGTGAAGGTTTTTTAGTGGAAAAATATTGGGTGTTTGAGGCAAAGTTTTTGGCTAGATTCATGGTATTTTTGGCTATGTTAAAGGTTGAACTTCGGCCCCTATGCTTAGGCAATACTTCTGAAATGGAGGCTTGGTTTTCTAAGCCATATTTTCAGTCACCTTTTCAACCAATTTCTCTATGATCATTTCAGGATGTTTAAGGCAAATCCAAGGTTGTTGCAAAGTCACAATTGACACATAATTCTAGTTATGTTGGAGTCTTATCAAGGTAATAATTAGGGTTAAGTTTTGGAGTTGTTTCAAGATCTGTTTTTAGCACTCCCCATGGAAGACCTCCGGTGCATGACATTGGTACTTCTCGTGAAGATTAAACTAAGCCATTTATGATGTCTGATGTAGTTTCAAGGGTTAATTCAAATCTTCAGTCTAAAGGGTAACTGAATTTAAAAGAAAAAATCGAAGTTTGATCAGAAGAAGCCAAGGAAGAATCTTAATTGAAGGGCCTACTAGGGGCATAATATTGACAATGATTAAGGGATAACAAGGGGAATCTTCAAGGAAATAGCACTTAACAAATTTTGAAGAAATCAGTGGTAGAAGAAGGAACACCTCTCATCAACCAACTTAATTGAGGCATAATACAAGCTTTTGTAAAATTGTTTAGTATGTGTTTGAATTGAATGCTGAGGAAAGATTTGGGGTAAAATATTAGTAGGAAAACATTCAATAGTGTACAAGAAGAAGTTTTGAAGTTGATTGAAATTACATCATTGCATGCTTGGCATACATTAGAAGAGACAATAATAAGGGTTATTTGGATATCATTGTAAGTGGGTCATTGTCCCTGGTACAAGAGCACAGATTTATTTTTCTATCTTTCATCTTTAGCGTGGTTGTGTGGTGCATATAGGAGACCAAAGAATCCTTTAGGTTGAAGCTTGAGATCATCTTCAATATTCAGGGTGGTAGAGTGGTGCAAGGCAAACAATAAAGTCTCCCTCAGGTTGGAGCCTCAAAATACTTTAGGGTGGTAGGGTGGCACTAGGGCAAGTTGGAGCTTGTAGGGAGTTGGAGCCTCCTTCTAGTTGGAGATGGTAAACCTAGGTGTTGGGACATCCTTTCAATTGGAGTTGATAAAGTAGGGGGTTGGAGCCTCCTTCTAGTTGTTTTTGGAGAATATTGGATGTTAGATCTTCTTGTTGATGTAATCTTTAAGACATATATTAAAATATTTTGGTGTTTTTTCTCCTAGAAGGGTTCCACCTAAACATATTGTGTACTATATTTGAAGTTGTGCATTGTTAAATGATGTCGTTAATTGTTTAATGTTTACATGATATGGTTTAAAATTTTAAAAAGTTCCCAATATTGATTCAAACCCCCTCTTCGTATTATTGGATATTCCAACAATTGGTATTAGAGTGGGTCCCTTCAATTGTAGCCTAACAACTAGAAGGCATATCTCAAGAGATCAAAGATGGGAGTGTCAAGGAATCACACATCCAAATGATCAAAGGAAGGCTTTGGTATTGCCCTAGTTTCAGGACCTATTACATTGGATGAAGAGTGATCTGAAATGATCATATGTTAACACTGAAGTAGAATTGATTATTCCAATAATGAAATGAATGTTAACTTATAGTGTTGAAACTGTGTGAACTGCTTGAGAAGAAAGAATTTATGACAAATGGAAAAACATAGGCAAGATGCAAAACAAAAGTGAAAACGATAAATACACAATGATACCAGACAACAAGATTGATTTTGTAGTTCATCCCTGATGGACTACGTCTCCGGGTCCGCTTTGAAGATGGGTGATCGCTTTATTAGGATTGAATCTGAGGAGGTCGATTACGTAAAAAATTGACCAATTTGAATGTGCACATAGTTCTGAACTCTAACTCCATATGCTCTTATTACACTGTAAACAAGACAACCTATATCCTCCAGAACCTACACATAAAACTCAAAACCACTCCTCCCCTCTTAATGAGTAAAAGGATGAATTTATAGGCTCAGTAGGTTCATTCGAACTCCTTTTGACTAAAATTGGCATGAATGGCTATCAAAAGGGTTCATGAGTCTCGGTCATATCATGGTTTGACACCTAGGGATTAGGTTCCATGGTAGTTTAATTAAATATCCCAAACGTCCAACAAAAAACCCAAAATAGACCTCAGGATAAGAGAAAACCATAGGTGATTTGCTGACCGAGAAAGGGAGGAAAGCCGTTACATGGGACCAGCCATGATCTAACCGTAGGCTACCACCCAGTGCTAGTTTTCGATGGTTCCAGCTAACGGTCAATGGCCATGTCAACATGTGACCTGTCTTCCCAACGATCTTGCCTGACGCTGCGACTTACCCCCAATGGTTGTGGTCAACTCTAAATATTGCATTAACCCTGCTCACATGCCAAATCTGGCCTAGTAGTTATGGTTAGGTGGATTCCTTCTCTGGTTTTAGGATTGAGAATTATGTAAATCCTAATGGTTAAACCTTTATCCTATCACATGCATATAGTTTTGATGTGGTCTAAAAGCTCATGGTTAGGGACTGATATTTGTATTTTGCAATGTTTTTAACACATGGTTTTGTTTGTAATACAATAGCCCTAGAGGGTTTTATTCATAGGTTTATATGTCTAGTTGTTTGTAATTTAGGCCTTTTAACATGGTTTGGAAATGTATCATGGTCCAAGAGGGTATATAGTTTAGGGAATAGTATTTTAATGTATGGTTTGAGGTTTTAGATGTAGATTTAGGGTTTTAGATATTAGGTTAGTGTTTTGTCATTTCCATACATGAATTTTGTTGACAAGTACCCATGTACACCTCTTCGTCACAAAGTGACATTATCAACGTCACATGACGAAAAACCTATGTTGACAACCAAACCCTGGCGAAACTGACGACAATCACATGTTGACACCCACGTATCAAACCATATCACCATGAAAACCATATACATTACTGGACAACCTGAACCATAAACATCACTGTCGAAGCTGATGACACCAGACCTTGAATGCTTACAGCAAAACTAAACCTGTGTAACTGATCTTATGAGATCTTCCTGGATCAATCCTCTCGACTTGAAAGCTTTTGGACCAAAACAATTTGACTTGAGCATATATTAAATGAGGGTAGAGCTCCCTCACTCTCCACCTTGCCTCGATGATGTACCAATACATTCAATCAACCACCTGATAGTGATGACCCTGATGATGTTGACCATGGCACATGTTGAATCTATGAACTGTTCCACGCATCTGCAGTATGCAAAACTTGCCAAGATGGTCAAACAACCTGTTATGAACATGAGAATTGACTTATTTCCATGAAATACCATGAGTTAGTGATTCATTATCATCTTTGAAAGTAATCTCTACAGGATATTGTTCAATACTATTAACTTGTATTAACAATCTATATTGAAGAATGAAAGAGACAATTAAAGACATTCTTGACATCAAACCAACTACCTGACTTGATATACTTTCCTGATTCCTGATTACTAAGTGAACTTGCTGCAATAAACCCATCAAACTGTAAGGTGAACACTAGTGCAAGTTAGCCTGATTTTGAAAGTATTGAAATGTATTGATTTTTTTGAATCGCTGTTTCTTTATTCATTAAATTATGTTTCCACTCATTAGCACTTTCCCCTAATGCATAAGCTTCCCTTAGATGTATTGGATACTTTGATACTTCTTTAGACAATGTTTTGATATGAAAACAACTAGGCTTCCTCTCCACTTGAAAAGAGGCTTCCAAACTATTTGAAACATGAAATGGTGACATAATACAAGAGAAATTTAACACTGACTTCCCCCAATACTGACTTGCATCCCTGTAACTTATCACTTCCAAACTTGGACTGAAATAATTTATTTTGACATTAGGAAGAGGAGCTTTAGGCATACTCTGTAATTCATGTTCTATTCCTTGCTTATGAGTACGATGTTTGGTTTCTGTAAATAGAACTGGAAAAGTTTCTACCTCTTCGATCAAAATAACTTTAAGCTAAGACCCATAACTTGAACAAACATCATGTTGATTCTTATGTTGTTCCTTTACACACATGATTACAAATCTTTTATTTTATCTTATTAATCACTTCATCTGATTAGCAACAACTAAATTCAATTGATTTTTACTTCTTTCTTAAGGTGACATTTATGCTCTCTTCTATAATATACTACATCACGATCATAAAGATAAGGACTTCCTAAGACAACTCCACATATGTCTACTGGAATCACATCTAATTCCACTTCATGAATGTAATTAGTTGTAATAGAAAATCTTAATCGACACGGTTTTGTGACTTTTATCAGACTTGATTTATTTAGCCATCCTAATGGGTAAGGTCTTGGATGATTTGGTGTCTCCAAACCCAAATTCTTAACTAAATATTCAAATATTAAATTTTCTTGTGATCCACTGTCAAACATTTATCTATCTTTGTGTGCTTAGAAGTTATCCTTATGTTAAATAATTCAAATATTTTATCCTCATTCGAAGGATTTATGTTTGATGAAGATGCAATAGTATTTGAACTTGAACTAGTGTCAGAAATTCTACTTGTTGAAACTATGGCAGTTATCCTCCTTTCATCACCTGAATCAGAACCTAGATCTTGTTGGACTGATGCAATTGCTTTCTTTTCATCCTTCTGTTTAAGGAACATTTTGGGCTTAAGTTTTGGATGAAGTTTCCAACACTTAGATTCATCATGACAGATTCTTTGCAATGAGAACAAGTAGGTCTTTCCTTTTGAGCTATCATTAATTTCTTTCTCTTCGAATTGTTCTTCCCTTCACTGTCATTGGAATCTTTGAATTCCAACTCTTTGGACGCTTGCGGTGAAAACTTGAATGGTCTGGCACCTGATTCAATATATATGGCTTGAACACACACTTCATAAAAATTATTAGGATTAAACATCAATAATGTATGCTGCAAATATGAATGTAAATTGCCAATGTATTTTAATAAAGTTTCACGTGTATCCAATGAAATACCAAGCGCCAATGCTTTCTTTCTGAACACCCAAGTAAATTCCTGAACACTCTGCCCTTTACCTTGCATCAAATGTTTCCAATCAATAACAACTTGCTGCATGTATCCTAAAGTATAGAATTGTTTCCTAAGAGATTTTAAAACTTAGACCATGAAGAGATGACTTTTTGTTTTCTCTTTACATGTATTTTCATTTTAATTTCCCACCAGATTAAAGTTGTTTCCCCCCATTCTAAGTGTATCTAACTAAACTTTCATTTTATCATTAGAGATGTTCTGAATAAGACAATACAGTTCTAATTGCTTAATCCAGTTATCTAACTTTTTAGGATTCATTTCACCATCATAAATAGGTAACTCAAATTTTACATCAAGTTTTAAAAGAGATGTTTTCTTAGGTCTCTTTTCTATTTCAGATTCTTCACTAGAAGAAGAATAAGATGTTGATGGAGATGATGGAGGTGAAGGTTGTTTATTAGCATTTCCCTTACCTTTTCCCTTCTTCAATGTATTTGAAGAAGACGCTGCATCTCTCATCTTATTAACTTTGTAAAGTTCTCCCAACATCTGCTGCATAGTAAAAAATGCTTGCTAAAATTATTCATCACTCATCTGAGTTTCAGGATTTTCACCTGCATCAGATCCTACCATGGTTGAATTATGAACAAATCTTTGCTTTCCAGTCTCTGGATCAAACTGCTTGAGGATTCCATCTCCACATTGTGACTTTCACCTGGTTAACGTTCATTCAGAAATTCTATAAACGCAACATACTCCGATACCAAACTATATGATCTGAAATGATCATATGTTAAAACTGAAGTAGAATTGATTATGCCAACAATGAAATGAATGTTAACTTATAGTGCTGAAACCGTGAGAACTGCTTGAGAAGAAATACTTCAAAACATATGGAGAAACATAATCAAGATGCAAAACAAAATTGAAAACAACAAATACACAATGATACCAGACAACAAGATTGATTAAGGAGTTCGTCCCTGATGGACTACGTCTCTGGGTCTGCTTTCAAGATGGGTGATTGCTTTATTAGGATTGAATCTGAGGAGGTCAATTACACAAAAAATTGACTAAAGTGAATATGGACATAGGCACTTCTAGTCACTATCATAAGAAAGCTCTTTGAACCATCTTTCCAACACCTATCATGGTTCCCAATTCTGACTCCAGATGCTCCTGTTACACTGAAAATAAAACAACATATATCCTCCAGATTATCCACATATAAATCAAAACCACTCCTCCCCTCTTCATGAGTAAAAGGATGAAGTTATAGGCTCAGTAGGTTCATTTGAACTCCTTTTGACTAAACTAGCATGAATGGTTATTAAAAGGGTTCACGAGTCTTGGTGATATCATGGTTTGACACCTAGGGATTAGGTTCCATGG
Source organism: Pinus taeda (assembly GCA_000404065.3). Classification (NCBI taxonomy): domain Eukaryota; kingdom Viridiplantae; phylum Streptophyta; class Pinopsida; order Pinales; family Pinaceae; genus Pinus; species Pinus taeda. The sequence continues at coordinate 136,379 of APFE030059524.1, forward strand.
TAGTTTAATTAAATATCCCAAAAATCCAACCAAAAACCCAAAATAGTCCTTAGGATAAGAGAAAGTCATAGGCGGTTTGCTGACCGGGTGGAGGAGGAAGGCTATTACATGTGGCCATCCACAGTCTAACTGTAGGCAACCACCCAGCACTAGTTTCTGATGGTTCCAGCTAACGGTCAACAACCATGTCAACATGTGATGTGACCTGACTTCTCGAGAGTCTCAGCTGACAGTGTGGCTTACCCATAGCAGTTGTGGTCAACTCCAATTGTTGCATTAACCCTGCTCACATGCCAACTTCAACATTGTAGGTACGGTTAGCTAGATTCGCGGTGCGGTTTTAGGACTAAGAGTTATGTAGATCCCGATGGCTAAACCTTTATCCGATCACATGCATACGACACGGTCTAAAAGCCCGCGGTTAGGGATTGATATTTGTGATTTGCAATGTTTCTAATACATGATTTTGTTTGTAATACAATAGCCTGAGAGGGTTTTAGTCATATATTTATTTGTCTAGGTGTATGTAACTTTGGTTTTTTAACATGGTTTGGAAATGTATCATGGTCCAAGAGGGTATATAGTTTAGGGAATAGTATTTTAATGTATGGTTTGAGGTTCTAGATGTAGATTTAGGGTTTTATATCTTAAGTTAGGGTTTTGTCATTTCAATACATGAATTTCATTGACAAGTGCCCATGTACACCTCTTCATCACAAAGCAACATTGTCAATGTTGCATGACGAAAAACCCATGTCGATGACCAGACCCTGACGAAATTAATGATAATCACATGTCTAAACCCAGTTATCAAACCATATCACCATGAAAACCATATACATTACCAGACAGCCTCAACCATAAACATCATTGTCCAAGCTGACGACATGAGACACTAAATGCTGATGATGAAACTGAACCTGTGTAACTAATCTGACGAGATCCTCCTTGATCAAAGAGAAACAAGTTGTTGCAGTTCCTTTGTTCAATGAAACAAGCTATGAATTTTGGAAAGGTAGAATGGACGCCTATTTGGGAGCTCTTGGATATGATGTATGGTGTTCAATTATTTGTGGAAACATATCTACCAATGAGTCAAGGAGGTACAATACAAAAGTAATGAATGTCATTCTAAGTGCTTTACCAGACTCTATGAGATCCAATGTACTTCAATGCTTATCAACTAAATAACTTTGGGAGAAGCTTCAAAATATTTACTTAAAAAAACATGCAAGTAAAGATGAATATGGCAATGATACTTAAAGAAAAGATCCTAGTGACAATTAAGAAAAAATAGAAGTGGACATGAAGATAGAGTTGACCAATGCCTTAAGTGATCTTAACAAAACAAGGAAGAAAAATCAAATACTTGAAGCTGAAGTTATTCAAAAGCAAAAGGAACTTGATGAAACTCTAGCAGAAATAAACATGATTAGAAATGAAAATGAATGGTAGAAGGAACAAATGAAGGATTTTGACAAAGCAACAAAAGAAGTTTCCTTCCTAAGACTTCAAATTGAGGAAGCAGAAAAGATAGACAAAATATTAACAAGCAAGTTGAAGGAAACTATTTTAAAGTACGAAGTGTAAGTTACTCAAAATGAACATGAGATTATTTTGAAAATGCAAGATGTTGAAAATGGACTCCAAAGGTACTGACATAAATATTTTGAAACCTAAATCGAAGATCCCTTAAATTGAGCATGTTGAACCAAAGGAGATAATCACTGCTTGTGAGGAAAATGTTGTTTTAACATTGGAAAATGGTAGGTTGAGAGATCAAAACTCTCAATTGTCAAATGAATCAATGAATTGATGCAAGAAAAAATCTTACTAATGAACATATGCTTGAGTTTCAAAATTTGAGTAGGAGCTTGTTGAAAAAACTTCTTAGAACATGCCACTATCATAAATATTTTAAATAACTAACGTCCTAAATGACAATGAGATAATTATGAACATATCCAAAAATGAAGACAATGTTGACGTCATAATTGAGAAGTAGCATCATACAATACTTAGTTCTATGAGTTATCTAATAAGATTCAAAATATAAAGCTTTAGAATAAAGAGAAATTGGCTTACTTGAATTATGTGTTAATTATTATTATTATTTAGAAACTGTAGTCATAGGTTATCCAAAAAGATACAAATAGTGAATCATTGTTAAAGGCCTAGGAAAATCTTGAAGTATTTTTATAAGTCATTCTTGATCATTCTCCATACAACATTTAATTGATTTGAAGCGCAAGATTTGAGACAAAATCATCTATCAAATGAACAAGTTTAAGCCATTCTTTGAGATTAAAGGTTGACGAAGCAGGACAAATTGTTTAGTTTAAAAAAAAATTGTCATAAGAATCATTGGAAGCTATATGAATGAAATATTGAACTACTTTTATTATTGACATAGAAAAGGTAAATGATAAAAAGGAATCGATTCTTACTATTTAGGATAAGATAACAAATGTGAAGAAGGTGGAAAGGGGATTCAATAGCCAATTTTATCCAAATTCAAATTTAGTTTACCTTATCCATGGACAACCAAAATTTCTGAGTGGTAAAATGCTTTTCATGGGGTTTGGGACACATGACCAATAACCAGGAAGAAATGCATGGCCTGTTGCAAGGCTTAGTTCTGGTCAAAACCATACGAGTGACCAATATTAACATCTTGGAGGATTTTCTCATTACTGTTCAACATTTACATAAAGGAACTTGGTTAAGAGACAAACACTTGGAGAATCTTCTAAAGAGAATAATACAACTTATGGATTAATTTCCTGATTTTTTTACACATCCTAAGAAGCCAAAATATAGAAGCTAACTAGAGTGCTAACCACATGTGACCTAGGTAATAAGAAACCAATGAAGAATTGGGGTGGTGGAACTTGACATAATCCCAAAGTCTATATGAAACTAAGTAAGGCTCCATGGCCTATGTCCAACAACTAATATTCACTACCAAGGGGTATACCAAAATTAGATCATAATATTTACAAGGAACATTAAGAAAAATAAGATGGGGCCCGGACTGCTATCATCGCATCTCAATCTATTTGAAGCATGCAAATGAGGAAACCCCAAATCTATTGGAATGAAAGTGTACATTCCAGTGGCCATAGTACAATTGTAGAGAAATATGTCTGCTTCAAGTGATCATTACATACTGTAGAAATGATTTTATGAAGAGAGATGCAACCATTACTCTCCTTGCATGTGGGATGGAGAGGTGGGGTCATAAATCTATCAAGAAATAAGCTCACAAGAAGAGAGGACTTTCCAACTTGATTTTTTGTTTGGTGATAAAATGTCAAAGATTGTGGAAAATTATGTGGAATCCATGTTAATTCCATGTAGGTGACTCACTACTTGTAATTGAGAGTCCCCCTTTCACAGTTAATTATACCTTATAGATCGAGTTGAATTATGACAATGCACCTGACTGTTGCATAATTGGATGGCATTCGAGTAGTTCCCAATTTATGATCCTTTGGCAATATGAGGAGGGATTTATTCCAATTGGGCCTAGGATTGACCTCTAGAATTATGAACTGGGGCAAAATTCAAAGAAAATGACATTGGTAATGTCATGGATAGGCTAAATTGGGTGGCATTGAATGCAAGTGCACACTTTTGTTCACTAGATCCTACGATTCAACCACTTGCAAATCAACACAACCATGTAACTAACTTGATAATACTTTGTGTCCATGGGATGAACTTTCATCAATTAATGAAGAGGAAAAGAACATGTTCCTTTAGGGACTCGAAGCTTACAATTGATGTTGTTGCTCACATCAACAGGGAGAAAGGACATAGTAGAGGGTCATAATTGTATGATGCTAAGAGGAGGGAAGAAATCATAATGTGGAGAGGCCAAGAATGATTAGTACTTTAGATGATTTTCAAGGTATAAAAATGTTCCTCCTGAAGAAAATATTAAAAAAATAGTAAAAATCCTAAAATAAGAGTAAGGAAAAGAAAGAAGACTACTTTTTTATTATATTTTCGACCTATATCCTTATATGCTTACTTAAATATCATGTGTGGGAACTTCTTTGGCACATAATTTAGTTACATATACATCATATTGTTAATTTGGTAGCTCACAGATAAATTCCCTCCTTTGGACAATCTTGCTCGTCATGAAATACCCCTCCTGGCCCTTGGAATAATTTATTTTGGTTAAGAAGAAATGTATTTTTAATATGGAAACCCACATGTGCTCAAAAGGGCAAGTCGAACCTAACGAGAAATTTTACACCCTTGGAATCCTATATATACAAGTCAAGTGAACCTCATTTGGACATGATCATTAAAAATCTTCTTCTTCTCCCTTCTTTCAATTGGATCACATAGGTCTGAGGTTGTTTTGTGGAATTGGTTCATACATGTTCGAAGTTGTAGGGTATGAGCTCACATGTGTGAAGTACAGTTTTTGGTTTGTAGCTGCATGGTTGGAACATGGAAATTTTGGTTTCAAGAACTTGCCTAAAGTACGCTCCTTGTGGCTGGAGCATTCTAGCCACACTGATGATCACTAGCCCCTTGCGACTATGACCTAAGGTTTTGATAATAGTTAACTGTAGACTCAAAAGCTATGATATGAAGAATATATCTCTATTGGGATCATCTCTAAGATATTATTTGGTTGGTTTTACTAGATCATATTGTGATTTTTGAACTAGAATATTGTACTCTCTCTTTATTGAAAATTTATGACAATCTAATAAGAAGAATAATTTTAAAGGGCTTCCCCCTTGTGGGTTTTCTCCTTGGCCTCTTACCAAATCATGGTGTCTCTCTTTATGCATTCTTTTCTTCTAATGTTCTTTTTACTATTCTATTGCATAGTAGATGTTACTGTTCTTTCTACATAATTGCTACTGATGTTATGATGATATGGGGTGAGTGCAATGTAAATAGTGAAAAGTTTGTTAATGCAATTATCTAAAACAAAGAAAAATACTTCCCTAAGAAATATTAACATGGTATCAGAGCTGGGATGAAGAAAAGTCATTAAATATCACCCCTACGAAGACACTATTGATGGAAGGAAGAGAAGATGGTAGAGATGGTGGGCCGCAGTATTGCAACAATAATGTTGCAACTCCCAGGACTCCCTTCTTTAATTTTATCAACCCAGTAGTTCGTAACAAACTTGGAAGCGACGGTGTTGTATGCACAAGTACTAGCTCTTGCCGCAGCTATCACTTGGTCAGCTGGCACAAGTCTACTATGGGCTTAAGCCAACTTCTATGAGCTCCTAGAAGAAGATTTTTAACTGATGGATGAAAGCTAACTCAAAGGAAGCTAATCTACTTGCGGAAAGAAACTGAAAGCCAAAAAGAAATGCAAACCCTAATTCTACCAGCTAGTCGTACTGATGCAAGGAAGAGGATGCAAGCTACTAAAAGGAATGCCATTGACTTCTAGGAAGGTAAAATGCATGTGTCTAAGTTATCACTATCTGAAGAAAACATATTCTTGTATTTTTGAATAAGTTGTTAGAATTATCATGCATGTGCTTTTAACTATTTTTGACTGTGCAGAGGTGGATCAAGGAGGAGAAATGCTTGGAAAAGGTTGGGAAGGTTTAGAGGGGGTCTAAGGAGTCCCTAACACCCTTCCCGAGAGTTTCACAAAGTTTGGCTATCAAGAGAGCTCATTTGTGAGCTTGTACAGGAAGTCGCAGGGGTTCTACAGGATGTTCAGGGATTTCTACAGGATGTTCAGAAGTTTCTACAGGATGTTTGAAAATCGGCTTCTAGAGGATGGATTAGTGAGGGAAGGTGCATGGATGGATCTAGAGGTAGGATAGGGGTCTAAAGCGGCCTAAGGACTAGTGGATGGAGTGGTGAGGAGGTGTAGAAGGCTGACTTGGCTTGAAGAAGGCTAAGGTAATGATTGCACAAAAACTAGGGTTATGTGAGAAAATGTGGCAAACGTGAGGTAAGGATTATAAGTAGAGGGTGGAGTGGATGTTTCTGATGGAGAATAAGCAGATGAAGAAGTGGTACAGGTGCTCTGCAAGTCTTTTTTCCAGTCTAAACCAACAAAGACTTGTGAATTCAAAGACCTAGTTATGTTGACCTAATATACTAGCTGCCAGTAAAGAGAATGAACAAAAGTGTGACTTGCAATGAAACCATGTATTTTAACTCATGCAACTAAGAAAACGAAAGTCTAAACTTGTAACCAAATTCTACACATGAAAATCAAACACTAGAGATTTCATGGCAAAGCAAAATCAGTGTTTTTGTGGGCAGAAAAGTCATCCTAGTCACAACTCCTGATCCCACTGAGGGAGAGGTGAAAACACAAATGTTTGATGGCCCTTTTCTTGAAGATTTTTCTGTTAACAACCTATCAACTAAATCTAAGAATGAAAAGCTATTTTACTCATCAAAAACAACCTAAATAACAAAACAAGATTTAAATCTAAAGAGTAGATTTTATTCTAAGAATGCAACAAAGATACATGAAAGTAAACGAAGGAGGTACTGGGCACTTGAGATGGGCCCAACCCCAAGAGCTACATCCTCCTAAGAGAGATTTAGAGCTGGTGCAAAGCTGGATTCATCTTTATTGATCAAAAGAAATGTTACATTCCAAATATTGTCCACAAGGAGAACTTGAAAATGTGCCGAAAGCAAAGCTAATCTATTGCCTAAAAATCGAACTACAAAATGACTACAAAATGAATACAAAATGACTAACGACTGGCTAACCAAAATGACTTACATCTAGCTAACCAAAATGAGGCCCTAAGCCCTCTTATTTATACAAATTGAGGACCCCAACAGTCCTCCTAAAGTTTAGGGACTCGGCTGCCCAATACTTGTAGTTTACAACAGTCCTACTTGACTTGCTTGGCTGCCCTTGTGTTAATTGATTTGGTGGCCCTTGAACTCCGAGATGATGGTGGAGAATTTCAGGTAAGGGCCCATAAATGAAGGGAACACCTTCCTAAAAATACTCTCCATGAATTTCGTTGCCAAGTGCTCATTTCAGCCATTGACTTTGTCTCCAAATTGACCAAAAAGGCTACACAAAGCACACATTAGACTTGTTGGCATAATGACTAACCCAATCCACCCTATTAGCATCAATATAACAAAAAAACATGTAATAAACTAATGATAATGGTGGATTAAGTCGAATTAGGAGTTTGAATGAGCCCAAATAATCATCCATTTTTGGGGCTCATCATCACCCCCTACTGAAAGTGTTGCTCATCCTCTGAGCAACCAATCTATCTCCTCATCTTTGATGGCCCTAGTGGCCTCCCTGTCATGCCAAGCTTCTGAAGTGATGTCCTCTTCTTGGTCATGAAACCATGCTTTTCTCTCTGCTTCTTCCCACTACCTGTGCTCCTTTTCCTAGAGAATTCTCAACTTCCTGTAGAACTGTCTCAGCATCCTGTAGAACTGTCTTTGAGTCGATTATCTGAATTTTTTCTCTCCAAGTGAAGGTTTTTGGTTTCCTCATTCATAGGTGATGGACATCCTTGAAGGATGCTCCTCTTTTTGTTTATCTTTTGTGTCCCTAATGACACTTTTCTCCTTGTCTGTGGTTTGGGTCTGCCCACTTTGATTTGTGTGCTCCTTCTTACGTTAAAAAACATGGAAGGCTCCCTCTTTCACTTCTCCTTCTTCTTGGGGGATGTGCTTAGGGTGGATAGCATAGCTGCTGCCTCCCTATCTAAGATCTCGGACAATTTCTCCTTCTGCTGCCCTTTCCCCAAACTTCCTGTAGAAAGTCCTGTAGTGACCATTTTCTGGCTTCCTGTAGAAGCAGTTTTCTGGCTTCTTGTAGAAACAATTTTCCCTGATTTGGCTTGCATGGCTCGGGGTGTCTTCTTCTTCAATTTTGTTGTGGTTTCCTCTTCCCACTGCTTATACTCTGCTTTTTCTGTGCCTCTTTCTAACAATCCCAAATGCAAAGGGGAACTTAACTTGAGGCCTATCCAGCTGGCCTGGAGATTTTGCATAGACTTTTTGTAGGGAGGCACTCATGCCAAGGCCTCCCTCATTCTAGTTGGAGTGTGGTATTCCATGATTTTGAGCCTGTGGGACAATGTGTCACACCTACAGGTGCAAGCATGAACACAATTGTCCCCCAATAGTCGCTCCATATCCTCGAAGTGTGTTATGGCCTGAGCCTGCCGATCCATGTACTCTAATAGGGCCTGAGAGTTGGTTGTTAGGTGCTCGTGCTCTTCTTCCATTAGATGATGCTGGTTCCAAGACCTTGAGACCCGACTCTCTAGTGGTGAATGCTGCATGCACTGGCTTCGTTTGATGTGAGCTGCTAGTGTCTCCATGGTATGTGCTCTAGCCAGATCAGCTGCTACAAGATTCCTGTAGGACATCCTGTAGTCGTTTCTACTCCTGGGGTGCATGCTGAAACAAACAAAGTTGCATTCACAGATGAAGGGTCATGAGGGTGCCTTGACAGGTAAGGTGTGCGGGCCTCTGCATGCTTTATTTTCCACTTTGAAAAAGAAATTTCTATCTGAGAAAACAGGGTTCTGGTATGACGGTGCAGGTATATTCAACCAGATGGTGGCAATGGTGGTGAGAGGAGATGAAACAAGTGGAGGATGGAAGAAAAGAGTGGTTGCATGCCTCCTCAATAGAAATTAAAGTTCAAATCCCTCTCCATAATCGATTATGGCTTGCCCAAAGGCTCTACAAGATGTTTCTGGTAAAAATATAGAACTTCCTGTAGAAAGTTCTGTAGCTTCCTGTAGAAGGTTGAACCATGACTTAATTGTGTTTGAACCCTGAAAAAAATGAGTGTTCATGGAGGGGATGGATGTGAGGATGCCTTGGAACTTGGTAGGGACCCTTCTGCTTGTGTTGGGAGGCCCCATTTCCGCATTGTGTAGCTGCAACCTGCAATAATTACCAGGGATTAAACTTGTTTTTTCTCTCTGTTTCATCCTTTTTTTTCTTTCTTGCTTTTCCGCTTGCTTTCCTTGTGATGGTTTCACTGTTGGTCTGCCCTGGGTTTTCTTATCCTTAGCTTTCTTCCCCCCTGTTTTCCTCTCTGCCTCAATTTGCTCCTTTTCCTCACTGCTAGATGAAGTAAGATCCTCGGCCAGAATTTGGATATAATGCCCTGTTTTGGGTTGTTCTCTGATCAGAAGGAGAATTCTGATATGGCTTTCCTCCTTGACTCTCAGGACAAGATTTCTCTGTTGGTTGTATCTCTCCTTTCACCAATTCCTTGGTTATAATATTGTTGCTGCCCCAAAACATGACTATCAAAATGAAATTAGGCTCTCACAGACAGAGCGCAGAGCTAAATTTTCATCCCCAGCATGCATACAACCACATAAATTTCACATTCTTCCTGCACATGTTAGTCCTCACAGTGCTTTAATTCTTGTACAGGAGAAATTTGTTAATAGGAACCGTGGAGGGGAATGTGATGCAACATCATTCAAAAGAAATTATGTGTATTATATCAGAAAAACACCGTCTGGACCCACAGGCAGATTGGTTCCAATCTTTTTTACTTCAAACGAGATAATTCACCACCTTTCGAAAATTAAGCATGGGGATGGCATGTTGAAGCCTACCTCTCCTTGATATTTCCAATTTGTCGAAGAGAAATCCAGGCTTTTATGCTTTGGAAGGATGTTTTCTGTGTTTCCTATAGAAGACTTCCTGTAGAAACGCCTGTAGAGCGCGACAGGCGAGAATTTTTTTTAAGAAACGATAGAAATCTAGAGAAACCGGGGAGGAATCTTGCAGAGGACCACTGGTTAACTGATATAGACGTGGTGGATGTGTGCTCCAGTTGATTGCAGTTGAACAGAGGGTGGTGAGAATTTCAGTCGAGCATAATTTAATTTCAACGTGATTTATGTGAAAGAGTGAAGTGGCCAAGTGTACGTGGCCACATGAAACTGCAAGTGTTGTTCCTGAACTATGTGTTTTCCCCCTATAATCACTGCCGTGAATTGAACTGAGGTTTAAACGACCAACACTCCTGGTTGATTTAATTTTCACGTAAGTCAGTTGTCCACGTGTACTGTGTGACTTCTAGTTGAGTGCTAGAGAAGGCAATCGGCTCAACCTTGCTATATTCGTGGCTTAATTCCACCATTCCATTCATTCATGCAGTTTCTAAATTAGATTTGTGGAATAGAAGAACAAGTTTCAGTCACGTACCTGAAGTCAAATGGCTGCTGTGAGGTGTTGTGGCTAGTCATTGCTGCATGCACTGGTTTCTTTGGTTGCATGAGGGTTTGGCTAATGATTTTTGGTCGTTTTCCTTGTGCATGTGTCCTCTGGACGGATGCATGCTGTAGAAGTTCATTTCCACGCTCAGATTTGCACCTTCAAGCTGCTACTACTGAATTTTCACCGGACCAGAACTTGTTTTCGCCATTGCATCCAAACGGTAAACCAGATCGATCTAAAACTTTCTGAGCATGTTCCTACCATCATGATGCACCTCTCATAACAAAATCGTGATCAATGGATGCAGATATTTCGAGAAAAATGGAAAATGACTGAAGATTTCATAGATCCGTTTCTCGGAAACCGTGTATCGGAATCGGCTGAAACTGCTTGGGTAGGCTACTATCACCCATGTGCATATCCCCATGAAATAGGTTTTGAAACGGATGCATGGATATGGAGAAAATGCAAAAATTGATGAAGGATATGGAGGCTGATTTCTTGGAAACCATGCATCAAAATTGGCTGAAACTGCTCAGGCATGTTTCCATCACCCTTGCACAATTCCCCATAAAACAGTTTTTCAAATGGATGCATGGTTTTCAAGTTAGGGCAAAAACAAATTATGTTCTAGGTATTTTTGCTTGAGGGCATTTCGGAGTTTTGTTGCATGGTAAGAAAAGTGAACTTGGGCTATGATGTAGGTATGGAGATGATGGAGGACAAGTTTGAAGATTGCAAGAGGACTTCTGAACCCTTCAGGAAGCTACAATGTTCGCAAAACCACCTTTTTGAAATCCATTTCTAGCTTCCCACAATTTCTACAGGAACTTCCTGTAGAAGCACAATGAGGTGGAAAAAATGATGGAGAAAGGCGAGGGATGGACAAAGAGGTGCTTGCAGGCCTAACTAACAGATTCCCACCATCAGATTCCCTTTTAAAATTGAATTTGGTTCATCCAAAGGTTCTAGAGGATGTTTCCTGTAGAAAACACAGAACTTCCTGTAGAAGGCACAATTTTCAGAAAAGGAGCACAATGAGGTGGAAAAGATGATGGAAAAGGGTGAGGAATGGGAACATGGATGCTTGCAGGCATAACCAATAGATTCCAAGCTTTAGATCCCCTTCCAAAATCGAATCTGGCTCGCTTGAAGGTTCTACATGATGTTTCCTGTAGAAATATAGAACTTCCTCTAGAAGGCACAAAAATTTCTTTGTCTTTGTTTTGAGTGATCCTCCTGACCTTCAAATGTCCTTCTTGCAACCTGCAATTAGTCAATAGAAATTAAGTTTATTTCTCTTTTTCTTTTTCTCTTTTTTTTTTTGAAAAACAATTAGGGCGCCTCATGGAGGTTTTTACCCTAATTGCCTGCCCTAGGTGCCTCCAAGGGAGGTTTTCACCCAAGGATCTTCTTCTCTTTTTTTTTTCTTTTTTTCCAACCCATTGACCGCCTCATGGAGGTTTTCAATCAATGAGCCAATCTAAGGCGCCTCCGAGGAGGTTTTCACCTTAGATTTTTCCTCTTATTTCCATTTTTTCAATTTTTTTTTTTCTACCCTACCCTACTTGAAAAACAAAATCATTCTCAAGTATAAGAATACTTCCAATGGAGCCATGCGCACATCGAGATTAGAGAAAAAACGATGTGGAGGCTCGAAATGCATGCTTTGACAGCTGTCCGGATTTCAAAGAACAAATGATTTGACTTTGAAGGGATCAAGCATAGCTGAGGAAGAGAGTATTGCTGTAACTTAGTGACCGTCTGAAACTATATCTCAATGTAGCTCTGATATCCTTGGTCCTTTTTCTGATCTCGATCATGTTCCATGTCACCTTCTACCATGACTTTCTCATCTTCCTATTTTTGCTGATCTTTCTCTTGAATACATGGAGGATTTGATGGTAACCATGAAGGAGCACTCTCAATCTCTGATTTTGATGTCTTCTCTTCATCAAGTGCAGCCCATGGTTCTTTGCTATCCTCTTTTGAATATTCTTTTGCTGAATATGGTCCTTCAATGTTGTCAACATAATCTCTTTCTAGCAATACTCTTCTTGAGCTATGGTGAATATCATTGAGCTCAAGAGGAGTCATTTGGACATGTTGTGCCTCAGCTTTGCAATTGGATTGAGCTACTCCATTGTATGGTTTTGGGAATGGTGGTATGGGTGGTTGAGTGGAGGTGTATATTTGAGATGGATGTAGATGGGGTTGTGGTTGGGCAGGCATTTGTGGTTGCCTTGGTGGAGCAGGAGGCGATGGTTGTGGATGAGCAGGTGGTGGAGGAAAATGAGCGAGAAGAGTGTTGTACTGGGGCCTCCACCCCTGATGAGGTGTATTCCACTAAGGTTGTGGCTGAGCATAAGAGTGAAATGAATGAGCAACTGGTTGGGCATAATATGGATTTGTGAAGGAACAAGGAGGAGGTGTGAACCAGGAAGGATGAGCAGGGGGACCCCAAGAAGGCATGGAAGTGGCTCGATAGGGGTTATAATAGGTCTGGGATGTCTCTTGGACTCCTTGCTGGTAGGGTATGGGTCCATGTGACCTCCTTTGGTTCATGAAATAGAGTGGTTCAGTGACTTCTTTGGCCCTTTGATATGCAACTTTGATTCCAGGCAAGGAAGGGCACTGATCTGTAGGATGGTATTCTTCACAGAAAAAACACACTTCTATGGAGTACAATGGACATTCATGCCTAGGATGCTTTCTAGTGCACCTGGGACAAAAGATGGCCAAAGCCCTCTTGGCTTCCTCTTGATTCCTTTGGATGTGTAAGGTATCCAATTGCATGGCAAGAAATTGCCTCATCTCGCTCTTGAAATCTTCCATCAGATTCTCACATTCACCTTTAAGGATTGAGTTGGAAGAAGAAGTACTACTCCCAACATTTCTGCTTGTAGCCATTTGCTACAGTGGAATTTTTTTCTCCTCCCCTAGAGGTTCTTTAAATATTCCTTGATGTCTGCTCGGGGGTTCTTCTTAATCATAGCCATCGAAGAAGAGAGAAGGTTGGCTATGTGAAGCAGTGGGGGGTGTTGTGCAAGTATTTTTCTAACTTATCTCTACTCCTACCAGGCATGAAATGAAATCTTTTTGGTTGACTTTTGTATTTTTCTTCTTGTACCTGTAAAACTAAAATAGATTGAACTGCAACTAACTATCTTGCTGAAATGAAATTGCGGAATTGAAATTCTAATCTATGAAAGCAAGAAATGTCTAATCTACTTTTGCGGAAATGAAATTGCATAATGGAAATGAAATAAACTACTTAGCAGAAGGTTGTAGGAGAAAATAGAAGAAAAGCAACAATCACCAATACTCTCACGCTTCCCCGGAAACGACGTCAAAAAGATGGTGGGCCCCAGTATTGCAACAATAATGTTGCAACACCGAGGACTCCCTTCTTTTATTTTATCAACCCGGTAGTTCGTAAAAAACTTGGAAGCGATGGTGCTATATGCACAAGTACTAGCTCTTGCCACAACTGTCACTTGGTTAGTTGGCACAAGTCTGCTAGGGGCTTAATCCAACTTCTATGAGCTCTTAGAAGAAGCTTTTTAACTGATGGATGAAAGCTAACTCAAAGGAAGCTAATCTACTTGCGGAAAGAAACTGAAAGCCAAAAAGAAACGCAAACCCTAGCAAACCTTAATTCTACTAGCTAGTCCTACTAATGCAAGGAAGAGGATGAAAGCTACTAAAAGGAATTCCATTGACTTATAGGAAGGTAAAATGCATGTGTCTAAGTTATCACTATCTGAAGAAAACATATTCTTGTACTTTTGAATAAGTTGTTAGAATTATCATGCATGTGCTTTTAACTGTTTTTGACTGTGCAGAGGTGGATCAAGGAGGAGAAATTCTTGGAAAAGGTTGGGAAGGTTCAGAGGGGGTCTAAGGAGTCCCTACCACCCTTCCAGAGAGTTTCAAAAAGTTTGGCTATCAAGAGACCTCATTTGTGAGCTTCTACAGGAAGTCTGCAGGGGTCCTACAGGATGTTCAGGGATTTCTACAGGATGTTTAGAAATTTCTACAGGATGTTTGAAAATCGGCTTCTAGAGGATGGATTAGTGAGGGAAGGTGCATGGGTAGATCTGGAGGTAGGATAGGGGTCTAAAGCGGCCTAAGGACTGGTGGATGGAGTGGTGAGTAGGTGTAGAAGGCTGACTTCGCTTGAAGAAGGCTAAGGCAATGATTGCACAAAAACTAGGGTTATGTGAGCAAATGTGGAAAACGTGAGGTAAGGATTCTAAGTATAGGGTGGAGTGGATGGTGTTGATGGAGAATAAGCAGATGAAGAAGTGGTACAAGTTCTCTGCAAGTCGTTTTTCCAATCTAAACCAACAAAGACTTGTGAATTCAAAGACCTAGTTATGTTGACCTAATATACTAGCTGCCAGTAAAGAGAATGAACAGAAGTGTGACCTGCAATGAAACCACGTATTTTAACTCATGCAACTAAGAAAATGAATGTATGAACTTGTAACCAACTTCTACACATTAAAATCAAACACTAGTGATTGCATGGCAAAGCAAAATCAGTGTTTTTGTGGGCAGCAAAGTCATCCTAGTCACAACTCCTGATCCCACTAAGGGAGAGGTGAAACCACAGATTTTTGATGGCCCTTTTCTTGAAGCTTTTTCTGCTAACAACCTATCAACTAAATCTAAGCATGAAAATCTATTTTACTCATAAAAAAAAACCTAAATAACAAAAGAAGATTTAAATCTAAATAGCAGAATTTATTCTAAGAATGCAGCAAAGACACATGAAAGTAAACAAAGGAGGTACTGGGCACTTGAGATGGGCCCAACCCCAAGAGCTATAGCCTCCTAAGAGAGATTTAGAGCTGGTGAAAGGCTGGATTCATCTTTATTGATCAAAAGAAATGTTACATTCCAAATACTGTCCACAAGGAGAACTTGAAAATGTGCTGAATGCAAAGCTAATCTATTGTCTAAAAATCGAACTACAAAATGACTACAAAATGAATAAAAAATGACTAACTACTGGCTAACCAAAATTATTGACTACTAGCTAACCAAAATGAGGCCCTAAGCGCTCTTATTTATACAAATTGAGGACCCCAACAGTCCTCCTAAACTTTAGGGACTCGGCCGCCCAAGACTTGTAGTTAACAGCAGTCCTACTTGACTTGCTTGGCTGCCCTTGTGTTAATTGATTTGGTGGCCCTTGAACTCTGAGCTGATGGTGGAGAATTCTAGGTAAGGGCCCATAAATGAAGGGAACACCTTCCTAAAAATACTCTCCACGAATTTGGCTGCCAAGTGCTCATTTCAACCATTGACTTTGTCTCCAAATTGACCAAAAAGGCTACACAGAGCACACATTAGACTTGTTGGCATAATGACTAACCCAATTCACTCTATTAGCAAAAATATAATAAAACACATGCAATAAAATAATGAGAATGGTGGATTAAGTCGAATTAGGAGGTTGAATGAGCCCAAATAATCATCCATTTTTGGGGCTCATCAAGAGACCTAAAAGAATTCTAGGATTTGAAGGAAACCCTAGACAATTTGGTTATTAGGGTTTGATCGATAACATGAGGTTAGATTTTGGAGAAAACCTTGGAGTATGACAAAGGCTTGAGTTATATAGTCTCAAGAACCTAGCATGATCAGTGAGAAGTTATAGATTTAGTGTAACCCTATATGGGATAATATCAATTAGGCCTGATTGTTGATGAAGACGATTAGAAATATTGAAGGAAGCATTGTATATGGATAATGGAATGTAATAAATATTGAAGGCTGGTTCAAGAGGGAGTTTATCACCTCTCATTAAAGATGAGTACCATTTTTTATTTATTTCTTCATGACACTATGCTTGTTTAAATATATTGTTTTGATTCTTCCTGCATGAATATTTGACTATTTGAATACTTCTAACCTCCAGATGAGATGTGATAAACAAATCCTTATTGAGGATCATCTAAGGTGCCTTTGAGGCAAATTAATTACCTATCATTTAATTGTCAACCCAGGGGTTTCATAAAACTTGCAAAGCATGCATGCACTATATTGTTATAGACATATTTGGGCATTGCAACCCCAATCATATATGTCCATAAACCAAGGGCTTTTGTGTCCCTAAAAGTGTTGTTTCATACCCTAAAGGAACAAGGTCAACTGATTACATCATCTCCCAGAAGTTCTCCATGGAAAATTGCTCAAAACTGGACCATACAGACTGCTCAGTGCTAAGGGTGTGATGCATCTCACCTGCCACATGAAAAAAAGTGCAATGCATGATGAAAAGCCCTTCTGTAAGGTGCGATGGGCGAGAGTAGACAAATGGCAGAGATAGTTTGCAAGGTGGATGATCATGGAATCTTCCAGAAACTACTATTGTGACACTTGCCTCTCTAAATTCACCTAGGGATGAGTAAGAGATCATGAATCTCGAAGTGGAACCAAGAACTATCAGAGAGAGGACACTAATCAAAATCCCAGAAGCTGACTCACCCCCCTGCAAACATCTATATATGGATCCCTCATCCCAGAGATCTAGAGTCTGGAATTTTGTATCTTGTAACAAAGTGTTGTTGGTTTCCTGGTGGAACATCATAGTGTTGGGTGATCTAAGCTTTTCGTGAGGTGAAGAAGGGCTTTCATGGTGGAAGGATGATGCTGGGTCAGATCAATGGGTTGTAATCCTCTCTTCTACTCTTTCTATCAATAAAATTGTTAGAGTCGGTCTAGTCAGTCCTCCGTCAGGGATCAAAAACCTTTATGCCTTTCATGTTTAGGTGTCCCACTCCATTCTCCCAGTTGCATTCCACTAGGGGCATGCCATAATCTAATGGAGAATGTCATGATAGTCATTCCCCCTCATGTCTGGCTCTTGTTGGCTCAGTTCTGTTGTCAATCATCATCAAAGTCCATGACAGTCAAGGTCTGGTCCGTTAAAGGACAAAGGTCATTTCAAGGTCTAGGTCTAGGAATTCATCAATTTGGTCTTTGAACATGTCTAGTAAAGCCATGCAGGCCAGAGTGAGGCCCTTACACAGTTATGGTCCAGATAGCTTCATCATCGTGTAGATAGACTCCGACTCTTCTTCAAAACTTTGTTTTGAAGAAAAGTCAAACAGTGTCATTTATGACAAAAATTTCAAAAAAAGTCGCCAGTTGATTTTTTCAAATGCAGTCATGGTTTCTGTGGCCAAATGTCCTGTTGTGCAATCCATGCAAAGAGTGCCGAAAATTGCATCATTCGAGCAAAAATTTTAAAGGGAAAGTGAAAATTAGTGTGTTTTAAAGTTAGTGAAAAAGTGCAAAGCTCAAACATTAGAAAAATGGGTTTTCGAAGAGGAAAAAATTAAACCCATCTCTTCCAAGGCTATATATACGAATTTTTGTCTAAAAAAAGACATTGTGCTATTACAAGCCTTGGAGAAGCATTGTGAAGGCGTGAGTGTGCATTGGTGAGCGATTGAGTGAGTTGGAGGCGGCTTTGGAGGGCGCGGAACATACACCGAGGAGCCCGGCACACACAGAGGGTGTGGTGCACACGCAGCCTACCCACAGTGCAAATTTCCTAAGGGCACAATGCATGCCCAGGGTGTTGTGCACTGGGCTTTGCATGACGCATATAGACAGGGGCCTAAACAAGTGCCCAAACGCTCCCAAATTTTGGTGAAGCATATCAAATTGAGAGGAGGCTCTTTAAAACCACTTGCTCATCAAATGTTGCCAATGATAGGGTGTTTATAAGGATATTTCAATGCCACCAAAATGTATAAAATATACCATAAGAAATCGCCAAGAAATTCATGGCTAGGGTTGTTTAAATGTCTTGTTAGTGCCAAGGTTTCACTGCACTCACCTTTTCCCCTCACCCATCACTTTTCCCATCGTCCCTCTCTTATTTTCCTAAAATCCCTACCCTAAACTGCTACCAAACCCCCTCCCCTATCCCTCCACTATTTGTTCCACACAAAACCCCAAACCCTACCCCATCAAAATACCAAACTCCTCCCATATCCCTAGCAAATTACTCCCTATAACCCCTATCCCCATTTCATCACTCCCTTCCTAACAATCCCTGTTTCATTGTCCCCCTTAGTAACAGATATTACAAAGGCACCCAACCTCACATCATCATCAAAAGGGTAGCCTAATCACAGTCCACATTGTAGCCATGACATCACAACATTCGTTTGAGTATGAGATGGATACACAGAGTGACTCATCCTCAGAAGAGCAGGCTCCTAGGAGACACCGCAAGAGTGGAAAACATGTCAATACTTGCAATAAGCGTGGTAACTAGATCATAATAATTTGGAAGTAAGATTGATAAGTAGGAGCTTGTAACTATGTTATTGTTGAACTTGATAAGGTTTTGATAAGCTGTAACTGCTATGATAACTTAACCACATAGTAAATTTTATAATGTGACAAAGATGGATGCCCTAACTTGACGATGTTAGAATTTTGAAGAAAAGTGGTTGAGTAATGTTATGAGGAAGTGATTATGATCCTTGAAGTATGAAGATACACTTTCTAGCTACCCTGATTATATGACACTAACCCCTGATGAATATTTGATGGCATGTTCATATATCACAATGAAGTTACTCATGATGACTAGTCATGACTATGATGTATATATGTCTCAGACCCTGATATAGATTGACTCCGTAATCTGGTAATTTCGTTGATGCATGAAAGTATGACGATAGATATGTTGATGTATTGATTGATGATGATTGAAAAGGGTTCTCATCCAGAGGGAGAGAATCTCCATAAGATCCAAACAACTATTATTATTATTATTATTTGCGAGGTTATATGGAAAATAATTTCAAGAAGTGATATGGAGATGTTGCTGGACCCAACTTGGCTAACCCTTCTAAGTATCATCTTGATTGGAGCATTGATGTTCCTTGTGAACACCCATTTAGATATATGCTTTCCAATGAAAATTTTGAGTTAATCAATGACCAAGCCCCTTTATGCAGACTGGGTTGTTGCCAAACACATTTTGAGTTCTTTGCATGGGACAATCCATCTTGGTTTGAGATAGACTTTCAAATAAGTCAGACTACATGGATATGCTGATGATGACTAGGATGGAAACACTATTGACGGGAAAACACATTTGGGCACTACTTTAGCTTGGGAGCTACGATGGTATATTGGATGAGAAAGAAATAGAAGTCCAAAATGATATATTGCGATAACAAGAGTGGGATCCCATTGGAAAATAATCTCGTATCTAGCTGGTATTAAGATACTGTTATTGTATGAGACAAGAGTAGGCTTGTGGTTGATACTTCCGTGAGAGGTAGAAAGGATGAATATTGTATCCTTTTATGACATGTATTTATTCCAACATAATATGTATTTCATGTCTTGTATGAATAAGAAAACGGGGGATGGATGCTCAAAATTACTGCATAAAGAAATGTGAATAAACCCTTCAGTGAAGTTTTTGAGTCGGTACTGAATATGAGCACTTTGATATGTTTCTGATCTTTAGAGAGAGACATGGATTGATGGATGTGTCCCGACTAGGAAAGGGTTTGGGTTAATCGAGGACATTGAGCTATGCTCTTCACCGCTGTTTGAGCTACCAAGGTGAGGAATTTATCCTTAAAGATCTTGGGGTTGAGGGACCTATGGATTTTACAAAGTATAACCTAGTTGAAATCTGTCTTTCCCACCTATTTGGCTAATGGGTATTGACTTCTTGCGTTACGCGCAATCCTTACCATTTATAGGATGGGTGTTGGCTTCTTGTGTTAGGCACAGTCCTTACTCTTGAGGGTCAAGTTGGGAAGATCAACAAATGATAGGATGGGCATGAACTTTGCCATTTTTGGTAGGTGTTATCCCTCCTATTATCAACATACTTTGGGATGTGAACAACCATTACCTCATAAGGTAAGTGGAATCCCTCTTATCGTCTATTGATTCTTGAGTTATAGAATTAACTCATCGATGCCAGATGACTCTCACATTTTAGCTTTGTCTCCCCACTGGAAGATGATTCCTAGAATGTAGCATCAATTCCATGCCGAGAGATGATTCCTGAGTTGTATCACTGGCTCATCACTGTAAGATTATTGATGAGTTGTAGAATTGGCTTTGTACTAGAAAATGATTCCCTGATGTAGCACGGGCTCCCTCGTAGATGATTACCTCATTGTAGCAACTTCCCATTGTTAGATGATTCTGAGAATGTAGCATTGGCCCTATGCTAGCAAATAATTCAAGTGTTATAGAATCAACTCCCTACTGGAAGATGATTCCAAGGTTATAACATCATCTCCTTGTTGGGAGATGGTTCCTAGGTCATAGCATTGGCTCCCCGCTGATAGTGATTCCAGGTAGTAGCAGTGTCTCTATGTGGTGGCTTGAGCTCCCATATGATGTCAAGTTCTTGTTCTTTTAGATTCGAGAGTGTTCAATGCATGAGCAGAGTTGAAATTTGATTTGATATTTTATATGGGACATATGTTGCAGTAGGTAATTTCTCCTTATCTCAGAGGGAGT
The DNA here is from genome assembly GCA_000404065.3 of Pinus taeda. Taxonomy (NCBI): domain Eukaryota; kingdom Viridiplantae; phylum Streptophyta; class Pinopsida; order Pinales; family Pinaceae; genus Pinus; species Pinus taeda. The sequence goes on from APFE030059524.1 coordinate 157,108, forward strand.
TTTAATTTTACAGCTCAAGGAAAAGTTCCCTCCTTTGGATGGTCTTCCTCATCAAGACACAACCATCCTATCCCTTGGAAGAATTTAATTTGGTTAAGGATAAAGGTATTTTTAATATGGAAACTCACATGTGCATAAAATGACAGGTGGAACCTAAAGAGAAATCGGACAATGTTGGAAGCGTATAAACACAAGTTAAGTGAACCTCATTTGGACATGATCATCAAGCATATTCTTCTCCTCTATTCTTTAGATTGGCTAAAACAGGTTTGAGGTTGGTTTACGTAATTGGTTCACAAAGGTTTGAAGCAGGGTTCGAGTTGGAACATGTGAAGTAGGGTTTTTGGTCTCTAGCTTTATTGTTCGAACAACAAAATTTTGACTAGAGTTGCTAGCATACATGATTCTCTCTGTGAAATTCGAGCTTTGGAGCCACAATGATGATCACTAGGACCATGGAGTTATGACCCATGGTTTTGATAATAGTTGATGACATTTTTTTGACCCTTGAGAGGAGGCTCAAAAGCTATGATATGTAGTAGATTTGTCTATTGGGCTCATCTCTCAAATATTGTTTGGTTAGTTTTTCTCGATAATATGGTGATTGGTGAGATGGAATATTGCACTCTCTCTTTGCTGGAAATTTTATCACAATCTAATAATAAGAATAATTTGAAAGGGTTTCCCCTCTTGTGGGGTTTTTCCTTGGTCTCTAAGCAAATCATGGTGTCTCTATTTGTGCATGGTTTTTTGTGATGTTCCTTTTACTATTCAGTTGCATATTAGATGTTACTTTTATTTCTACATAATTTCTATTGATGTTATGATGATATGGTGTGAATACAATGTATATGGTGAAAAGTTTGTTAATGCAATTATCTAAAGAAAATAACAATATTGCATAAGGAAAAATAGCATGAATGCTCACACTTGAAATTTAAGTAAACATATAAGGAGATAAGTTGAAAATAAAATTAAAAAGTAGTTTTATTCATTTACCTCTAGAAATATTTACTCTTGGAATGTAATGATCATCTTGATTCCTATTGGTTCTTTTAAAGTTATTTTTGTTATTACACTCTTTATTTCAAGGCCCACTTTTTAACTAAACAATATCCAAATTCTTTGTTCTATGATTCAATATTTTAGCTCTTATCAAACATTTTTATAAATCTAAACCACCAAATTTAAATTTAAATACTAAACTTGACATAAGATACAAGAAGATGTTAGCATTGTCTTAACCTACAGGTGAGGAATCAAGTAAGATTACATGTTATTGGCAAAGGAATTCAACATCAAAAGATAAATAAATTATGCCTTCAACAAATAAGAAAGGGTTTTCTAGCCATGAAAAAATAAAGCATAAAGGAATTTAGTGGCATGTAAGATATGGAAATTGATATTATGCTCTTATAATTCATTGTTCCAAAATTCAAATTTGCATCTCACATTTGAAGTAATCCATGTCGTTGGGAAGTAGTTAGGAATTTTAAAATCCAATTAGGGATGAAGGCATATCTAATCTAAGAAAGAAGTCTTGAGAAGAGTCAAAATTTTCTTAGAACTAATATTACTTTCATTTCCTAGGATCTAATCTTGAGAAAAATGATATTTATTATTTGTTGTAGCACCAAACAATCATGAAATCTTGTGAAGGATTAATGGCCTCATTAAAATGATTTTTTATTTTCTTGTTTCAGTTTTAAAATTGCTCATGTATTCTTTAATTTTAATGTAGTTTCTCTTTCATAATGTATGATGATTTTGATATTATCAAAGAATAGTTTCACATGGAAGTAATGTGCTTGATATTTATTTTTCATACTAAATATTCACTTAAACTCATTCAATTTTCATTCAACTCAATATACAATATTATCTTGAATGCTAAATAATGTTATAAGTGAATGGTCTAGAACTTAAAGTGCTTAGGAGTCATAAAGGCAGTGATGAGAGTGGTGATTAAATGAATTGTATCTTAAGAATATTTGATTTATAATTTTGTTTTATCTGTCCATATTTGATTGTTTTTGAAATGCATACTTTCATGTGTTTCAGGTAATACACCTTTGAAGCTTCAATCTTACTTGTTGATACTTGAAGTGGAACAATTGTGTTCTTTTGTATGAGCTAGAGTATTTTTTATGTCTCATGGAATAGGATAAACATGCCTTTTGGGGGCCAAAATGATTGTGTGTGCTAAGTGTTGACAATTTTTTTGGGTTTTCTCCTTTTCAATATAAATATAACCTCTTTTTGAATTAAAAAAGCCCCATCTTTCAAATTACATTTTACTAGATAGATCTACCCACTCTAGCTATTGAATTATTTTAGATTAGCGTAAAATAGGGAAGTTTAAATAAAACCTCCATTAGGTGCCTTGGCATAGTTCCCTTGCTAGGGATAGTGTAATGAACAACATCCATATTGGAATCATCATTAGGAAAGGATATTCCAATTGATATTTCTTTGGAAGTGGCAAATGAAAAGTTTTTGCTTGTTGAGGGTGAACAAGAATCAAATAACATCCTCCATGGTTTAAAAGGAAATATTTAAAAGTTCTAATTCACCATGTGACTCCACTATTTCAAGATGGAGGGAGAAAGAAGACATATTAGGTTTAATCATAGCTCTAGAGCAAATCCAATTTACTATGATCCAAAAAGGTGGTTACAAAAGGAAATATATGATGTAAAGTGGGTTCTTCATCTTCAATATTCCTCTTATTGAAAAATTATATTCTTGAATCTAAATATTTTGAATATTTACCTAAATTCAAACTCCGAAAAGATTTTCTTCACGTCTTCCTTTGAATAAATTTGAACCATTAGTTGATTTTTCAAGTGTAGGTCTTTCATTGTCTGCTATGTGAAAGTTACCACCCTTTCTAGTCTCATTCTCTCCCAATTTCAAACCAATTTTCCTGGAAGCTACAATCTTTATTCCTCAACATATAATGGCACATAAATGAAACCCAAATACACCATGGGTAGTTGCAAGGTATGGGCCTCTCAAAATTCCCCAAAACCTACATGACATACGTGATAATTATTTAAACATACTTAGGCTTTCAATAAACATAATGTCAATCTGAATAAACTTGCACCGACAAGGGCTGGAGCGATGCGGCGAGGGTTATAGGAACTTTAGGGTCTGAAGCAGTGCAATCGAAAACAAGTCAGCTATGAATACTAGGGCAGGGGGACATGCACCTCCTATGATCGACCAGGTCAGAGACTGCAAAGCAGATCAGACAACAGGACCCAAAATAGGAGAGAGCTAAAGGCATCATGTTAGGGGAAATAGGGAGGGGGGAGATCCCCTCCTACAAAAATATCGTGGCAAGGGAATCAAGTGGAAATGGAATACAAAGTGGCCCAAGGAAAATTAACAAAGATCTGTTGGTAATGGGAGCCCAATGGCAAGGAGGATTAGGTGGTAAGTTTATGGGGTTTTGGCCATCCGAAAAGGACCTATCGAAATGGATACAACAAATATGGAAACCTAAGGGGCATATAGATTTGAAATTGGGGGCAAAGGTTTTCTTGACAGTTATATTCTCAGATCTAGATGATAAGGAAAGAGTCTTTAAGGGAGGACTGCATTTCATGAATAATGTGGGCTTATTTATGAGGCATTGGGAGGACTACTATAATCTAGACAAAGAAAGAATGCTAGAAGCACCCATATGGATAAGACTGTTTGGACTACCAATAGAGTTTTGGGAACCTGAGATACTAGAATGAATAGGTAATACAATCAGAACATTTGTTAAAGTAGCAAAGACCACAAAAAGAGGTTGATACACATCCTATGCAAGGATATGTGTATACATGAACATAATAGAGCCGCTACTGGAGTATATAGAGCTAGAATATCATGACGAAGTGTGGCAGCAACTGGAGGGTTATGAACACATCCCATTCCACTGTAGAAGATGCCATGAATATGGCCACCTCTTGAAACAATGCCCCTTAAATACTGCAAAGGAATCAACAGAGCAAAAAGAAGAAGAGAAGAAGGGGACAAAGGCAACTGAAGAAATGGAAGAAGGTTTTAAGGAAATACCCATAAGAAGAAGGCCCAGAAAAGGGCCTCCCAGGATGCATCAATATGTCAAAACAATGCCAGTAGAAAGCCAAAACAAGTTCAAAGCCCTTCAGGAAGAAGAAGGGGAGATGGAAAAGGAGGAAAGTGATGAAGAACCTATGGAACTATTAAAAGAAATAAAAGAACAAGACTCAACCCTGATAAACATAGAACAAGGAGGGACAGAGGAGCACATGGAGATGCCTAATGAGAAATATCAAATGGAGGTCGATCCCCAAAATGATAGAGGAAGTGATGAGGAGTGAATAATGAGAATACTATTACAGGAATGGAAGAATCTGGATGAAAGATTTATACCAGAATGTCAAAAGCAATTATATAAAGAGATGTTTCAGAAATACGAGGAGAAGATAGGAGCATTCTCTACAAGTCAACCGGAGAAAATAGGAATGCAAGGAGCTTAGAGTGTTGGAATGGGCAGTACTAGCAAAGGAGGTAGAAAAGGAGGTAGGCATCCAATGAGCGAAACCATTCAAGTGGTAGGGGAGATGCCGGTAAACTCAGTGAGAGCCATAACTCTTTCAGAGGTATTTCAACAACCATTCAAAATTTTAAAACGATAATCACAAGGTGGAACATCATAGGTCTTAATAACAAAGGAAAAAAAGATATTCGAGGGATAGGTTGAAGAAACATAAACCTAGTATAATGATAATCCAAGAAACAAAGATCATCTCCCAGAAGATGGAAGAAATAATGAGAAGATTTAATATTCATTACGAGGTAATGGGCCAGTATGCGGCAGGTACTGCAGGAGGACTGGCAGTTCTTTAGAATCCTAAGGAGGTACACTTCAAAAACTAAGTTAGCCTTCCTCAAATTCTCTAAGGAACTTTTAGAATGATAGTATCATCAGAGTGGATACTCCTTTTAGGCATTTACGACCCGCATTATCAAGCGAGCACATAAACTTTCTTCAAAATATGAAAACAATTCGAAGGCTTTTCCGAGAGATGCCATGGATTGCAGGGGGGACTTTAGCATGATCACAACCATAGGAGAAAAGTGAGGAGGATCTAAAAGACCAGACCAAGACATGGAGGCTTTTGGTGAGATGATAATGGAGTAAAGATTGGTAGATATCCCCACAATAAATGAGATCCATACATGTAACAATAGAAGAGGGGGCAGAAATCAAATAGCATCGAGACTCGATAGATTCTTAATATCGGAGAAAATCATAAACATAGATGTATCTGTAGAAACAATGATCCTTCCTACCATGGGCTCATATCACTGGCCCATCAATTTGGAAATCGACATCAAATCGAGCCCAAAAAACCGCCCCTTCTAGTTTGAAAAGTTCTAGGTCAGGAATCAACAATTCATACCAAAGTTGGAGGAATGGTGGACTTAGAGCCAACAAAGAGGATGAAGCAAGATGCAGACCTTCCAATTAAAACTAAAAGAACTCTGGGAAAAAAATCAAAAAATGGAACAAAGAGGAATTTGGGAATATATTAAGGAGAAGCAACGCTTAGAGCAAAAAATGGGAGAGCTACAACAAAAAATTATAGCCGAAGGCCGTAGTGAGGAAAGAAGCATAGAAGAAGGAATAGTGATTAGCCAACTAGAGGAACAGAGAAAACAGGAAGAAATATTATGGAAACAAAAGTCTTGTATATATTGGGTTTGCTAAGGAGAAAAAAGCACAAATTTCTTCCACCAAGCCATGATTCAACATAGACAAAGGAATAGAATTTTCTCAATCAAAAATGAAGAAGGGTAACGTGTAACTTAGCATGACGAAATGGAACAAGATCTAGTTGGATATTTTAAAGACATCCTGACCGAACCTCAAGAGGATAGAGAAGAAGCTATAGGGAGGGTTTGCAATGAAAATCCGAAAATGATTACGAGGGACCAGAACATGGCCCTGATGAGGACAGCAACTCTGGAGGAAGCGTAGGATATAATGAAAGGAATGAAAAAAAACAAAGCCCCAAGACCAAATGGATTTATAGATGCATTTTACCAAGTAGGCTGGCACTTCCTTGGACAAGACATCCTGGAGGTGGTAGAGGAATCTCGTAGACAGCAGAAGGTATGGTCGGGTCTAAACTCAACTCTTTTAACCCTTATTCCTAAATCTTCCAACTCAAAAATTTCCTAAGGTTTCCGCGATATTTCCCTGTGTAATGTAATATATAAAACTATTTCTACGTTAATGGCTAAGAGATTGAAGCCAATTCTCTCTAGCATAATCTCCTCGGAACAAATTGGGTTTGTGGAAGGGAGACAAATTCTAGATGGTTTGGTGGTATCTCGGGAAGTGGTTCATTCTCTGAAACAAAGAAAGGAGATGGGCATGATGATAAAATTTTACCTCTCAAGAGCGTATGACCATCTAAATTGGAAATACCTCAAAACAATCCTAATGGCATTTGGCGTTTGTAATAGATGGGTAAACTGGATTTATAATATGATATCTTCTCCCAATTTCTCCATCCTTTTGAATGGATCACCAAATTGGTGCATAAGACCCTTACTGTAATATAATAAAAAATAAATAAATAAAATACAATAATTATTAAAAAGAGTTAACAATAATAATGGTCATCCTTAAAAAATGAATAAAATAAAAAATGAATAAATATTCATAAAATAACAAAATTGAAATAAATCCCAAAAATATGAGTAGAACAAATTAATCATATGGTTAATGATATAATTTATAATATAAAAGTTCCATTAAAAACGGATAAAGTAATTCCCATCAAAATAATAAATAAATAAAATAAATTGAATTGTATTAAAAAGAATAATAGATTTAAAAAGTAAGGTAGAAGGAGGTATATTACCATAAAAACAGGTGAGCTCCCAAAAGGGAAAAGATAACAAGGATAATATTTAGTATACCTATGGGGATAATATGGGTTACAAAGGGAGGTACCAAAGGGAATAATGTGTTATAATAATATAATAAATAAATGAACCATAGTTAAGAAATAAAGTTGTTAACAAGCATTATCCAAGTGACGACAAATAGTTAGCGAATAATGTGATAAGCTCGTTGTATTGAATATATAATTTTGAGAGACTCATGATGATTACCCATGGTATTGTGTGCATGTAGCCTATATAGAGGCCAGATACATTAGAGTGACAGATGTCGAGTATTGTTTGTATTGACATGCATTAGCTTGTGGATTGATCTCCTTCCTTGAGTAACTATATTGTGTTACCCTACCTCAAGAGTTTGATTAATAAAGCGAAGTATTTCTATATTATTTATGTATTGGCTCTTGGATTTATTTTATGAGAGAATTTGATATATTTGGACGTGAGATATACAACAAGTGGTATCTAGATCTCAATTGCAAATATAAAAAAGTGCAAAATACATGAGAGAAATAACACCAAAGATAGAGAAATAATGTTTGAAAATTATTATTTATTGATAAAAATCTTGAGGTAGGGAGACACCATATAAGTATATCTTAAGGAAGGAGAACATGACTCAAGGCATATGTTTGACAATACAAAACAATACTCAACATCCCTCACTCGAGAGTCTCTAGCCTCTATATAGGCTTCATACATACAAGACAATAGGTAATCACCATGGGTTTCTCAATACCATACATCCAATACAATGGACTTATCACATTAATACCTATCTAATTGTGTTCCCTTGCATAATGTGGGTTAACCAATTTGTTTATTAAATATATCCCATTTATTTATTACATTATTACATCACATTATTCCCTTGGGTACCTCCCTCTGTACCCAAGGGAATAAAATTAGTCTAAAAATTTTATTAAAATTAATTTTACTGTAATTAATTTTGACATACAAATACATAGCATTGTAAATGCAACGAACTAGCAATGAACCAATATATTTAATATTAATAGTGTATCAAGATTCGTATTAATATTTAATATTTGGTTTTATATATTGAGTGAAAGTAACATTGTGATAGAGGAGCTAACCTCATTTGATCTTGGGATTTGAATCTAGGGTTACATTCTTGGTGCAGATAACCTAACTTATCATGGCTCCCCCACGTGGTGTAAGGGGAGGGTCTTCATTCAATAATGTGGTGGAAGGATGTAGGTTGAGGCATTCACTTTATGTATCAATAAATTTTGATGTTAAGAAACTCTAACCATGATTTTGGATTGTAATCTGCTAAAAAAGATAACGAAAAGGAAAAATCCAACCTAGAAATAGCTAGTCAACAATGGAAGGGGGGCACAAACACTTGATCATGCCTTTCGTAAAGTAAAAATTCCCCAAATATTTGAAATCATTTAAAAGAAATTATACAAAATTATTTCAATACATGAATCATCACACACTAATATATAAATTCAATGGAATTTGATCATGAAAGAGAAAGATAATTGAATGTCGAGGAAAGATTTGTGCTAAACTATTAGTAGGAAAACATTCAATAGTGTACAAGAACAAGTTTTGAAGTTGATTGAAATTACATCATTGCATGCATAACATACATTATGAGACAATAATAAGGGTTATTTGGATATCATTGTAAGTGGGTCATTGTCCCTGGAACAAGAGCCCACATTTATTTTTCTATCTTTCATCTTTACGGTGGTTGCGTGGTGCATATAGGAGACCAAAGAATCCTCTAGGTTGGAGCCTGAGAACATCTTCAATCTTCAGGGTGGTAGAGTGTTGCAAGTTAGACAATAAAGTATTCCTAAAGTTGGAGCCTCAAATACTTTAGGGCAGTAGGTGGACTAGGGCAAGATGGACCTTGTAGGGGGTTGGAGCTGATAAAACTAGGGGGTTGGAGCCTCCTTCTAGTTAGAGATGGTAAACCTAGGTGTTGGCACATCCTTTCAATTGGAGCTGATAAATCAAGGGGTTGGAGCCTCCTTCGAGTTGTTTTTGGAGAATCTTGGAAGTTAGATATTCGTGATGATGTAATCTTTAAGACATATATTAAAATATTTTGGTGTTTTTTCTCCAAGAAGGGTTCCACCTAAAAATATTGTGTACTATATTTGACGTTGTACATTGTTGAATGATGTTGTTAACTGTTTAATGTTTACATGATATGGTTTACATTTTTAAAAAGTTCCCAATATTGATTCACACCCCCTCTTGGTATTGCTGGATATTCCAACAATTGGTATGAGAGGGTGGGTTTTTTCAATTGTAGCTTGACAACTGGAAGGAGTATCTGAGGAGATCAAAGATGGGAGAGTCAAGGAACCACACATCCAAATGATCAAGGGAAGTCTCTGGTATTTCCCTTGTTTCAGGACCTATTACATTGGATGAAAAGTGATATCAAATGATCATATGTTAAACCTAAAATAGAATTGATTATGCCAAAAATAAAGTGAATGTTAACTTACAGTGCTAAAACTGTGAGAACTACTTGATAAGAAGGACATTATGATGGATGGAGAAACCATAAGAAAGATGCAAAACAGAAGTGAAAACAATAAATACATAGTGATACCAGACAAAAATATTGATTAAGGAGTTCGCCCCTCATGGACTACGTCTCTAGGTCCGCTTTGAAGATGGGCAACCACTTTATGAGGATTGAATTTGAGGGGGTCGATTACATAGAAAATTCACCAAACTATATGTGCATGTATGCACTTCTAGCCACTATCATAAGAAATCTCTCTGAACCGGATTTTCAATGCCTATCACGGTTCCCAATTCTGACTCCACATACCCCTGTTACACTGAAAAAAAAACAACCTATATCCTCTAGAACCTACACATAAAACTGAAAACCACTCCTCCCCTCTTCATGAGTAAAAGGATGAATTTATAGTCTCAGTAGGCTCATTTGAACTCCTTTTGACTAAACTAGGCATGGATGGCTATCAAAAGGGTTCATGAGTCTCGGTGATATCATGGTTTGACACCTAGGGATGAGGTTCCATGGTATTTTAATTAAATATCCCAAAATCCAACAAAAAGCCCACAATACACCTCACAATAAGAGAAAACGATAGGCGGTTTGCTGACGGGGCAGAGGAGGAAGGCCGTTACGTGTGACCATCCATGGTCTAACCGTAGCCTGCCACCTGACGCTAGTTTCTGATGGTTCCGACTAACGGTCAGTGACGATGTAACCATGTGACCTCACTTACCGATGGTCTTGGATGATGGTGTGCCTTACCCCCAATAGTTGTGGTCAACTCTCACTGTTGCGTTAACCTTGCTCACATTTCGACTACAACCTGGTAGTTATGGTTAGGTGGATTCCTACTGTGGTTTTAGGACTGAGTGTTATGTAAACCCTAATGGCTAAACCTTTATCTGATCACATGCATACGATTCTGATGCAGTCTAAAACCTCACTGTTAGGACTCATATTTGTAGTTTGGAATGTTTTTAATACATGGCTTTGTTTGTAATACAATAGCCTTAGAGGGTTTTAGTCATAGATTTATATGTCTAAGTGTTTGTAACTTAGGTTTTTTAACACGGTTTGGAAATGTGTCATGGTCCAAGAGGGTACATAGTTTAGGGAATAGTATTTGATGTATTTTTGAGGTTTTAGATGTAGATTTAGGGTTTTAGATCTTAAGTTAGGGTTTTGTCATTTCAATACATGAATTTTGTTGATAAGTACCCATGTACACCTCTTCATCACAAAGCAACATTGTCAATGTTGCATGACAAAAAAGCCATGTCAACAACCAGACCCTAGTGAAACTGATGACAATCACATGTTGACACTCAGGTATCAAACCATATCACCATGAAAACCATATACATTACCGAACAACCTAAACCATAAACATCACAGTCGAAGCTGACGACACCAGACACTGAATGCTCATGATGAAACTGAACTTATGTAACTGATCTGACAAGATCCTCCTCGATCAATCTTCTCCACTTGAAAGCTTATGGACCGCAAAAGTTTTCCTAAACATATAGTTGATGAGGGTAGAGCTCACTCACTCTCCACCTTGCCCCGATGATGTACCAATACATTCACTCAACCACCTGAAAGTGATGACCATGATGATGCTGACCATGGAACATGTTGAATCTGTGAACTGTTCCACCCTTCCATAGTATGCACAACTTGCGAAGATGGTCAAACAACCTGTTATGAACATGGGAAATACCATGTGTTAGTGATTCATAATCATATTTGAAAACAATCTCTACATGATATTATTCAATACTATTCACGTGTATTAACAATCTATATTGCAGAATGACAGAGACAATCAAAGACATTCTTGACATCAAACTAGCTGTTTGACTTGATATACTTTCAAGATTCTTGATTACTAATTGAAATTTCTGCGATAAACCCATCAAATTGTAACGTGAAAACTGCTGCAACTTAGCCTGATTTTGGAAGTACTGAAATGGGTGTTGATTTGTTTTAATCACTGTTTCTTTATTCCTTAAATGATGTTTCCATTGATTATCACTTTCCCTTGATGCATAAGTTTCCCTTAGATGTATTGGATACTTTGATACTACTTTAGAAAAGGCTTTGATATGAAAACAGTTAGGCTTCCTCTCCACTTGAGAAGAGGCTTCCAAACTGTTTGAAAGATGAAATGGTGACACGATACAAGAGAAATTTAATAATGAATATCCCAAATACTGACATGTATGCTTGTAACTTATAACATCCAAATTTGGACTAAAATAATTCATTTTAACATTAGGAAGAGGAGCTTTAGGCATCAACTATAATTCATGTCGTATTCCCTACTTATGAGTAAGATTTTTAGTTTCTTAAAATAGAACTGGAAAAGTTTCTACCTCTTTGATCAAACTATATTTAAGCTGAGACTCATAACTTGAACAAACATCATGTTGATTCTTACGTTGTTCCTTTACAAGCATGATTACAAAAATCTCTTATTTTAACTTATTAATTGCTTCATCTGATTAGAAACAACTAGATTCAAGTGATTTTTACTTTGATGTGCCTTGACAATAAACTCAACCCATCTTTCTTATGGTGATATTTATGCTCTCTTCTATAAAATACTGCATCACAATCATAAAGATAAGGACTTCCTAAGACAACTCCACATATGTCTACTGGAACCACATCTAATTCCACATCATCAATGTAATTAGTTGTAATGGAAAATATTAATCAACACTGTTTTGTCACTTTTATCTGAGTTTACTTATTTAGCCATCCTAATGGGTAAGGTATTAAATGATTCCGTGTCTTCAAACCCAAATTCTTAACTAAATATTCAAATATTAATTTTTCCTGTGATCCATTATCAACATCGTATCTATCTTTGTGTGCTTAAAATTTATCCTTATGTTAAATAATTCAACTGTTTTATCCTCATTCGAAGGATTTATGTTTGATGAAGATGCAATATTATTCGAAATTGAACTAGTGTTAGAAATTTTACCTGTTTAAACTATGGCAATTATCCTCATTTCATCACCTAAATCGGAACCTAGATCTCATTGGACTATTGCAATTGCTTTCTTTTCGTCCTTCTCTTTAAGGAAATTTTTGGGCTTAAGTTCTATATGAAGTTTCCAAGACTTAGATTCATCATTATTGATTCTCTAGTAATGAGAACAAGTAGGTCTTTCATTCTGAGCTGTCGTTGATTTTTTTCTCTTCGAATTGTTCTTCCCTTTAATGTCACTGGAATCTTTGATTTCCAACTCTTTGGATGCTTGTGGTGAAAGCTTGAATGGTCTACCACCTAATTCAATATGTATGGCTTGAACACACACTTCATCAAAATCATTAGGATTAAACATCAATAATGTATGCTGCAAATACGAATGTAAACTACCGATGTATTTTAATAAAGTTTCACATGTATCCAATGAAATACCAAGCACCAATCATTTCCATCTAAACTCGCGCGTAAACTCCTGAACACTCTGCCCTTTACCTTGGCTCAAATGGTGCCAATCAATAATATTTTTCTGCATGTATCCTAAAGGATAGAATTATTTCCTAATAGCTATTAAAAACTTAGACCATGAAGAGATGACTTTTCGTTTTCCCTTTACATCTATTTGAGTTTTACTTTCTCACCAAATTAAAGTTGTTCCCCCCATTCTAAGTGTAGCTAACTTAATTTTCGTTTTATCGTCAGAGATGTTCTGAATATGAAAATACACTTCTAACTGTTTAATCCAGTTATCTAACTTTTCAGGATTCATTTCACCATCATAAATAGGTAACTCAAATTTTTCACATTTTAAAAGAGATGTTTTCTTAGGTTTCTTTTCTATTTCATATTTTTCACTGGAAGAAGAAGAGGAAGAAGAAGAAGATGATGATGGAGATGATGGAGGTGAAGGTGGTTTATCAACCTTGCCTTTAGCTTTGTCCTTCTTCGATGTCTTTGAAGAAGAATCTGCATCTCTCACCTTATTATCTTCTTGAAGTTTTCCCAACAACTGTTGCATAGTCAAGAATGCTCGCTAAAACTATTTGTCGCTCATCTTAGTTTGAGGATTTTTACCTCGATCAGATCCTGTCATCGTTGAATTATGAACGACTCTTTGATTTCCAACCTCTGGATCAATCTGCTCGAGGATTCCTTCTCCACATTGCGAATTTGACCTGGTTAATAGTCATTCACAAATTCTAGAAATGCCACCTACTCTGATACCGAATTATATGATATGAAATGATCTTATGTTAAAACTGAAGCAGAAATGATTATGCCAACAATCAAATTAATGTTAACTTATAGTGCTGAAACCGTGAGAACATCCTGAGAGGAAAGACTTTACAGTAGATGGAAAAGCATAAGCAATATGCAAAATAAAAGTGAAAACAACAAATACACAATGATACCAAACAACAAGATTGATTACGCAGTTCGTCCTTGATGGAATACGTCTCTAGGTCCGCTTTCAAGATGGGCGACCGCTCTATATGATTGAATATGAGGAGGTAAATTACACATAAAATTGACCAAACTAAATGTTCACACAAGATCTTCTTGTCACTATCATAAGAAATCTCTTTCAACCATATTTCCAATGCATATCAAGGTTCCTGATTCCGACTCCAGATGCTCCTGTTACATTGAAAACAAAACAACCTATATCCTCTAGAACCTACACATAAATCTCAAAACCACTCCCCCCCTCTTCACAAGTAAAGGGATGAATTTATAGGCTCAGTAGGTTCATTCAAACTCTTTCTGACTAAAATTGGAAAGAATGGCTAGCAAAAGGGTTCATGAATCTTGGTCATATCATGGTTTTACACCTACGGATTAGGTTCCATGGTATTTTAATTAAATATCCAAAAAATCCAATAGAAAACCTGAAATAGACCCTGGGATAAGAGAAAACCGTAGGGATTTTACACATCAGGTGGAGGAGGAAGGTCGTTACATGTAACCATCCATGGTCTAACTGCAGGCTGCCATCGAGCACTAGTGTCTGACAGTTCTGACTAACAGTCAGCACCATGTCAACATGTGACTTGACTTCTAACAGTCTTGGCTAATGGTGCAGCTAATCCCCGACAGTTGTGGTCAACTCCAACTATTGCGTTAAGGCTGCTCACATGCCAACTACGACTTGGCAGTTATGGTTAGCTGGATTCCCACTGCAGTTTTAGGACTAAGAGTTATGTAAACCTCGATGGCTAAAAATTTATCTGGTCACATGCATATGGTTCCGACGTGACCTAAAACCCCACGGTTAGGGACTGATATCTGTATTGTGTAGTGTTTCTAATACATGGTTTTGTTTGTAGTACAGTAGCCCGAAAGGGTTTTAGTCATAGATTTATATGTCTAGGTGTTTGTAACTTAGGTTTTTTAACATGGTTTGGAAATGTATCATGGTCCAAGAGGGTATATAGCTTAGGGAATAGTATTTTAATGTATGGTTTGATGTTTTAGATGTAGATTTAGGGTTTTATATCTTAACTTAGGGTTTTTTCATTTCAATACATGAATTTTTTTGACAAGTACCCATGTACACCTCTTCATCACAAAGCGATATTGCCAATGTCGCATAGTGAAAAGCCCATTTCGACGACCAGACCTTAACAAAACTGAAGACAATCACATGTCGACACCCAGGTATCAAACCATATCACCATGAAAACCATATACATTACTAGATAACCTGAACCATAAACACCATTGTCAAAGTTGACGACACTAGACACTGAATGTTGAAGATGAAACTGAACTTATGTAACTGATCTGGTGAGATCCTCTACGATCAAAGAGAAACAATTTGGTCCAGTTCGTTTGTTCAATGAAACAAACTATGAATTTTGGAAAGGTAGAATGGAAGCCTATTTGGGAGCTCTTAGATATGATGTATGGTGTTCAATTATTTATGGAAACATATCTACCAATGAGTCAGGGAGGTACAATACAAAAGCAATGAATGTCATTTTAAGTGCTTTACCAGACTCTATGAGATCCAATGTAGGTCAATGCACATCAAATAAATCACTTTGGGAGAAGCTTCAAAATATTTACATAAAAGAGCATGCAAGTAAAGATGAAGATGATGATGATACTAAGTGAAAATATCTTAGTGAAAATTAAGAAAAATCATAAGTGGACATGGAGATAGAACTGACGAATGGCAGAAGGAATAACTGAGGGATTTTGACAAAGCAACAAAAGAAGTTTCCCTCCTAAGACTTCAAATTGAGGAAGTAGAAAGGACAAACAAAATATTAACAAACAAGTTGAAGGAAACTATTCTGAAGTATGAAGTGTAAGTTAATCAAAGAAACATGAGCTTATTTTGAAAATGCAAGATGTTGAAAAGAGGAATTTTATCATTAATAAAAAGAATCAATAAATTGCTTGCTTAAAGATCACAAAAAAAGAAGCAGGTGAAGCTCAATGCAATGAAGGCACAAGTTGCATGCCCCCATAAAGTAATCTTAAAGAAAAGATTGAAAGGAAAATCCTTTATAGGTCAAATTGAAGTGAAGGCTAGAAGAATATTGAAAGTGTTGTTGCTCCAAGAAGTAATCCACCTCCAAGAAAGAATGTATTCAGAAGATGATCAAGGAAAGAAATTTCAACTAGGTACACTCATATATTTTATAGGTATTGGTTTCATGTTCTAAATTTGGACATAAGGCTAGGTATTGTGAGGCTTATGATATGGATGGATCAAGGTTATTATCAAAACCTTGAAAGCAAGTTTGTAGGAACATATGACTTATATCCAAATTGCATCATGAATAGAGAATATACGGTAGTTGTTTTGTCATCCAGGTACCACATTGAATGCTTCAATTTCCATAGGTATGGACATATAGCTTGTGATTGCAAATACATGATGGGATCTTCCATGAAGGACAAGTCTAAGATTAGGTACAAGAAAATTTGGAGAAGAAAACAAAAGCAAGAAGATTAGATGAATGGAGAAATCTTAGAAGTCATGCTCTCATGATTTGTAAAGTCACAAGACCACGATGAATCTATAGGAACAAAACAATATTTCAAGGCTCAAAGTGATCTTGCAATAAAGCAAGTTCATATATCATTTTAAAAAATCTGACTTGGATACTCCCAGTCCTGTGAATGTTGAATAGGGGGCGTCTCTATAACTACAATTCCAAATTTGATGATCTATCAGGAAGTTTGTTTTGGAAAGGAAATATCATGTTGATTGGATGATGGTTTATGGAGTATACCGTGTCACATTGATTGATTGCTTCAAGGTGAAATCAAAATGACAAGTTGTGTGAGGCATAAGAGGACATAGGGAGATAAACTATCAGAGAGAAATAAAAACTGCAGGAAGACCAAGGGAGATACTTCATCACGGTAAGTTACCCTTTGTGATTGACGTCAAAGGGGAGAGAAATTAGGTGAGGAATATTAGAAGGATGGAGACAGAGGGAGAAGTAATCACAAGAAGAGTATGTGTGTTTCCATCAACGACAAAGGGGGAGATTACTTAATGGTGTTGTCATTGATCCCAACATCAGTATTTGAATGCTCTTAATATATACCAATGGATTAAATTGATTGGAAGTTCTAATGGAAAAGAAGCCCTTGAAGGAGGAGAAGGAACCCCACTAATTTAAAAGCTTCATGCATTGTGATCATGATGTCCCACATTTGATGAGGTGTTTCAATGATAATATCAATGAAATCGCAAGTAAGACCACCATCATTGTATTCCTAGTCATGCCAATTCCAATGATAGGTGACATGCCACATAACTCCTCATGGTTGAGGAGATATGTTCCTTCAAAGACAATGCCCCAGATGTGTGTTGAGGAAGCCCAAATCAATGATAACATACAATATTATAATTGGGTAAAAATTAGCATTTATATTTAAGAAATTTTGATTAACTTGAGTGGGTCTTGGGTTGATTAATCAACCCTAAAATTGAGGAATTTTCTCTGTTAATTGACTTCCAAAGGAGGATTTAGTCATATCCTAAAAATAATTTTAATTGTGGAAATTATTCTAACATGGAAATAATGTTGCATCAATGAAAAAAAATCATTTTAATTGGGCATGAATTAAGGTCAGCTCCATGAATTCTATTGCTAGTTGACCCCCCTTCTAGACCCTTCCTTCCTCTCTATATTAGGGCATTTACCTCCCTTCAGGATGTATCAATCAATTATGAATTATCTAATGTATTTACACTAAAATTTGTTTTGAGGCCTAGGAAATGATGAAGATATGTTGGAGCTCAATTTTCTATGTGTTAAGGGATTCATACCTTTATCTTTCTTATGACAGTTTTTCACTGGACCAAGATCATTGGTCTGAAGAAATGTTTTTCGCTCTATCAATTATATTATTGGCTACCTCAGAATCTCATCTTCAATCCCCCTCGGTTTTGTTGAGGCTTATCAAGGTGATAATTACGATTCAATTTTGGAGTTCTTGCATGATATATTTTATTCCTCCCCATGGCATAACATTGGTGCATGACATTAGTCCTCTTGAATATTAAACTAATCCTTGTTTGAAGTGCAAGGAAATTTCAAAGGCTGATTCAAATTTAAAACCTAAATAGAAATTGAATTTAAAAGAAACAAAGGAATTATGATAAGAAGAAGTCCAAGGTAGAATCTTAATTGAAGGGCTTAAGGAAGACACAATTGTGATAGAGATTAAGGGTTGACAAGGGGAATCTCCAAGGAAGGAAAACTTGAAAAAGTCTGAAGCTATCAATAGTAGAAAGAAGCACACCTCTCATCAACAAACTTAATTGAGGTATGAGACAAGATTTTTTAAATTGTTCAATTTGTGTTTGAATTGAATGTTGAAGCAAGATTTGGTTAAACTATTTGTAAGAAGACCTTTGATAATGTTCACAAAGCAATTTTGAAGTTGATTTACATTACATCATTGCATACCTGACATACATCAACAAAGACAACAATAAGGGTTATTTTTATATCATTGTAAGTGGGTCATTGTCCCTAGTATGACATCCTATATTTACTTTTATATATGTTATATTCATGGGGGTTAGGTGGTGCATGAAGGAGACTGAAGACTCCTTCAAGTTGGAGTCTGAAAACATCTTCAATCTTCAGGGTGGTAGGGTGGTGCAAGGTGGACATTGATGTCTGCCTCAGGTTGGAACGTCAAAAATAATTCAGGGTGGCATGGTGGTGCTAAGCAAGTTGGAGGTTATAGTGGGTTGGAGCTTCCTTCTAGTTGGTGCTGGTAAATCGGGGTGTTGGAGCATCCTTTCAATTGGAGATGATAAAAGTAGGAGAATTACAACACAAGAATTATTGAGATGATGTTGGTAGTCACTTCTCCTATGGAAATAATTCAATATTTGAATGCAAGTGACAAGACCTTAATTAAGTCAATGGAGAGCTAGAGTGGAAGATCAATCAAAGAATTAGAGCAAAGCCAGTTAGACAAATGAATGCATTAAGTGAAAATTCAAGACAAATGGAAAATGTTCAAGCATCACATATAATTGTAGGTCTTTCTATTCCAAGATTTTTGGTATCCATGGTTCATGAAAACAACAAACTTAATTTATTAGTTCTATAACTCAACCTAATAGGTATTATAAATAGGATATAAAGCTACATTTTTGCAAGTTGAATCAAATAAAATCAAACATTATAGAAATGAGTGTATGATATAGGAAAGGTAGAGAGACGGTTTTGAGAAAATTGATTCAATCAGTGGTCAATGTCAAGAAGTTGGAAACCTTGTTCAATAAATTGGGTACTTGATCGAAGCATGAAAAGATAATTAATAGATCTAGAACAACCGAGATTTATGCAACACATAGCATAAGCAGTGTTAAAGTTTGTTGGACTCCAAAGGTACTGAGGTAAATAATTTGAAACCCAAATCGAAGATCCCTTAAATTGAGCATGTTGAACCAAAGGAGATAATCACTCTTTGTGAGGAAAATGTTGTTTTAACATTGAAAAATGGTAGTTTGAGATGTCAAAACTCTCAATTGTCAAATGAATCAATGAATTGATTGAAGAATGAAGCTTACTAATGAACATATGATTGAGTTACAAAATTTGAGTAGGAGCTTGTTGAAAAAGATTCTTAGAACATGCCACTATCATAAATATTTTAAATAACTAAATTCCTAATTGACAATGAGAGAATTATGAACATATCCAAAAATGAAGACAATGTTGATGTCATAATTGAGAAGTAGCATCATACAATACTTAGGTCTATGAGTTATCTAATAAGATTCAAAATATAAAGCTTTAAAATAAAGAGAAATTGGCTTACTTGAATGATGTGTTAATTATTATTATTATTATGATTATTTAAAAATTGTAGTCATAGGTTATCCAAAAAGATACAAATAGTGAATCATTGTTAAAGGGCTAGGAAAACCTTGAAGTATTTTTATAAGTCACTATTAATCATTCTCCATACAAAATTTAGTTGATTTGAATCAAAGGATTTGAGACAAAATAATCAATCAAATGAACATGTTTAAGCCATTCTTTCAGATTAACAGTTGAAGAAGCAGGACAAATTGTTTAGTGTAAAAAAAATTGTCATAAGAATCATTGGAAGCTATATGAATGAAAGATTGAACTTCTTTGATTATTGACATAGAGAAGGTAAATGATAAAAATGAATTGATTCTTACAATTTAGGATAAGATAACAAAGCTGAAGAAGGTGGAAAGCAGATTCAATAGCCAAATTTATCCAATTTAAAATTTAGTTTACCTTATCCATGGGCAATCAAAATTCGGAGTGGTAAAAAGTTTTTCATGGGGTTTGGGACACATGACCAATATCCAGGAAGAAATTCATGGCATGTTGCATTGTTTAGTTCTGGTCAAAACCATACGAGTGACCAATATTAACATCTTGGGGGATTTTCTCATTACTATTCAATATTTACATAAAGGAAGTTGGTTAAGAGACAAACACTTGGAGAATCTTCTAAAGAGAATAATACAACTTATGGATGAATTTTATCATTTTTTTCCACATCCTGTTAGAGCCTAGATTTGCTTTAGGTTGGAAAGGCAAGGGTCTAGGTCCACATCAAACCACGCTTAGCCTCGTAGCTAGCCCTACGAGGACAGGAGAGGGCTCTCTCCAGGTCAATATCAGCAAAAGACAAACGATGGGGCTTGTGATGACTGAAATAAAAGCTAATTGTAGACTAGGTATAAATTACAAGGGTTTGGTTTGATTTTTTTGGGGTTTTGTGTTGGAAACAGGGAGATGCAAATTGGGCTCGGGGATGAGGCACAGTGTCTGCAGAGTTCTGATTGGGGCAAGGAAGGCAATCATTTTGATTCTTTAAAGTGAGTGAATGGATGGATCAGACTCGTGAGGAGCTAAGGAGAGAAATAGAGTCTCAAGGGTTCTCCTTAAACAGATGAAAACATGGAAATTTAAACAAATTCAAAGGAAGAGCATAGAAATTAATGGATTCTACCTTAATCACTCATTTGTTCAAATTCAGAAGAAGAGAAAGGAAAATGATACACATAATACTAATTAACTTACAATTACTTAGAGAAGAACACCATCAAAACATAAAGCTACATGGAGCCCAAACAGTGCTGCAAAACCCTAGTCTTTCCTTAGACAAAAATGTAGAGATAGAGTGTACAATGATATGCCAAAGCAATCCCAAGTGTCCAACCCTGAAAATGACTGAGAGATTACATGATATAGACTATCTGAACCCATTCCCATGCCTCTAAGGGTCGATCTCATCATTCTAGGAGCTGTTTCAACCAATTCTAAATAAGGAACTAAAATCTAAGCAGTCAAAACAACTTGCCTCTATATGTTAGGAAACTGATTCATTCATTTAATTTTCACTTTTTAGTGAATGAATCATCTAGAACAATTAAATAAGTGCCAAAACTACATAATGTTTACTCAATTACATCAAGATGGGTCAAAAATTACATCTCGAAGCAAAACTAGTCAAATTGGCTAAATTTCTAAGCTGGAAGGTGGAAAATTGAGTTCAAATCCTCTAAGCGTTGCGCCAAATCCTCTATGCATTGCGCCATTTTGAGGCTAAGTTTGAGGCACTTAATGAAGTCAAAGTTGAATCCCAGATAACTTGCTGGAAATCCCCGCCTGTCTACTTTCCAACCCAAGTGGAAGTTGTCACTTTTGTGTCCATTTGCCCCTCCAAAAGTCCATTCTCCCAAGACTGCTTCCCGTGTCTAAAAATAGGGGCAGTGAGGTCATGTTTTAAGTGTTTTTGACCTTGGAGGCCTCAAAACTTTCCCAAATTTCTTGGACATACACCATTAGTCATGATTTTCCATGGAAAATCCAAAAATACAAACTCTTTGTCATTTGTAGCTCCCTAGCAAAAGCGTGTGTCATGTGGCGCAACGCATAGGGAGAAAAACCCTTTTTTTGTGCAAAAAATTTCAAAATTTCAAAATATGCTCCAAATTTCTTGAAAATTGGGTTGTACATTCTCCATCACATGTCATGCTAAGCCAAAGAGGCCTCCGTGAAGATTCAGATCTGATATTGCTCTTTTTGCTTCTTTTGTCTTTTTGTCGCCTTCGTCAATTTTGCCTTTAGGCTCTTGATTCTCGCTTTGGAGCTCATGTTTCGGCCCATGAAATGGTAATTCATGCACCTCAGCTTTTATTTCTCCCTATTAGCATTCTCCAATAGCTTCTCCAAGTGAATGTTCACTTTCTCTGAAACATACTCCTGGTCCTTTGCTCCATAGGTATACCTTGTGGTGCCATGATGTGTTGCCGGTTTTCCTTGATCAGTCGCAACTCTATCTCAGCTTGATGATCCTCAAGTTACTTGTTCCATTGCTCAAGGTATCTGATAATCCACTTGGCCCTCTCTAAGTTGCGAGACAAATCCTGAAACACCCTCTTAAACTAACTCAAGAAACCAAGTTTAATATATGGCTCATAATTCTTTCGGTCAACTTTTTGTCTCTTGTTCCATGGCGGTCCAACTTTAGGCATGTCGTAGCTAACGAGATAGAGTCCGGTGTAAGTGTGAAAGTAACACTGGCAAAATTAACTTGAGTACCATGCAAATGTAGAACGAATAATCGAGCCAACTCATGGTGAAATTGAACATTTGCAACCTTTTCACAAAACTCATAGCATGACTAAAACTGAAAACAAGAGACGACAAGAGGGGAGGCCTGCAATTCTGTGAGGGTGGTTGGTTCTTCTCTAACATTTTTGCTACTTTTATGAGGCCTCCGGGGTGCATGTTCTTCTGTGGGTGAGTCACTTTGAGTTTCCACCTCATATTCGGATGAATGATCAGATGACATAATTCATGCTATGAAAATTGCTTGGAGAAATAAATGCTGGTCGCAAGGCTGTGTTGAACTGTTGTTGTAATATGGTTTAAATTTTTCACCAAGGGAGAAATGTAACAAGGGACTATTAGGGAGGGAAAATATGAAGGGATTAGGAGTATTAGGATAGATTTTGTTTATGGCAATGTAGGAGGGTCTGGGAACTTTGCATAGGGTGGGGTTTGGGGTTTTACATTGGGTAATGGGTGAAAGGGAATTGGGGATAAGGGTTTCGTATTTTTAGGGGATAGGGAACAATGAAATTCAAAGGGATATGGTATAAGTGAAAAGGGAATGAAGGAAAAAGGGAAAAATGGGACAGAGGGGGAACCTTGATAACAAAATGATGAGTTTGCAACCCTTAACATCAATTGACATAAGGATTTTTAGAGGTAGGGTTTGGAAATTTTGTTTCAAAACTTTGAAACCATAAACCACCATCACATAACACACAAAGATGGATGAACCACTGAGATGTCGACCCTACCTAGCAAGTCCAAGAAATTAAATGGTGATTTGGAGGAATTTCAGGTGTTTTTTGGGTGTTAGACTATATGCGTCGTGCCTCCTGTTCTGTGTCATGCACTTCCGATGCATCGCACCCATTCAAAATTGCACTGGAGGATCATGCCCAATGCGCTGCGCTGGCCCAGTGTGCCGTGCCACCTACTGTATGTGCCATGCCTGTCAAGACACATCTAACTTTACCCAAAACGTGCACTGGCTCACCCAATTACCTTGAACTTTTTCCTCTTCACTCTTGGCATTTAAAATGACCTTGATCCCTATGAGAAAAAATTTATAAAGACATGAAGGCATGGTTTTCATTTTTGTTTTTTCAAAGCCCACTTTTGCAATATTTTGTTTTGGCACTTTTTCCACAATTTAATGCAACTTTGTATTTCACATTTTCTTTTTGAATTTTTGACTAAAACGATGAAATATTTGATAATTTTTTGCAGGGGTAGATGACATGGAATTTGGTAAAGGAGACCAGGGCTACGTCAGAAGAATTCAATAGCTGAAGAAAATTTTAAAATATTACAAAAACACAAAATGTTGACTTTTCTTCAAAACAGAGTTTTGAAGAAGAGTCGTAATCCATCAATGTGACAATGAAATATGCGAAGCAAAACATGTGTGGAATCTCCCTCTGTTCTCCTGACATCATGAACATGTTGACGACTGAATTTGTGAAACCCTAGACTTGTGATTAACATGACTCTTTGCTTATTAAAAGATGACACATTGACTGTCATGGACTCTATTTTGATGAAAAGACCTAAGCCAGCAGGTACAAGATATGAGGGGGATGAAAAATAAGGTCCTTTCGTCAGGTTATGGCATTCTCCTAAATGGAATGCAGGTGAATGAAAAAAATGGGACACCTAAAATGAAATGCAAGAAAGAGTTTTGATCCCTGATGAAGGGCTGAATAGACCGACTCTAACACATCCTAAGAAGCCAAATTATAGAAGCTAACCAAAATGCCAACCACATGTGCCGTGGGTAATTAGAAACCAATGAAGAATTGGGGTGGTGGAACATGACATAACCCCAAAGTCTGTATGAAACTAAGTAAGGCTCCATGGCCTATGTCCAATAACTAATATTCATTACCAAGGGGTATACCAAAATTAGATCGTAATGTTTACAAGGAACATTAAGAAAAATAAGGATGGGGCCTTAAATGTTATTGTGGCATCTCAATGTAGTTCAAGCATTCAAATGAGGAAACCCCAAGTCTATTGGAATGAAACAGTACATTCCAATGGCCATAGTACAGTTGTAGAGAATGATGCACACTTCAAGTGATGATTACATACTGTAAACATGATTTTATGAAGAGAGATGCAACCATTACTCTCCTTGCATGTTGGACAGAGAGGTGGGGCCATAAATCTATCAAGCAATAAGCTCACAGGAAGAGAGGACTTTCTAATTTGATTTTTTGTTTAGTGATAAAATGTCAAAGGTTGTGGAAATTATGTGGAATCCATGTCAATTCCATGTATGTGACTCACTAGTTGTAATTGAGGGTCCCCCTTTCACAATTAATTATACCTTATAGATCGAGTCGAATTATGACAATGCACCTGACTGTTGCATAATTGGAGGGCATTCGAGTAGTTCCCAATCTATGATCGTTTGGCAATGTTAGGAAGGATTTGTTCCAATTTGGCCGAGGATTGACCTCTAGAATGATGAACTGGGGAAAAATTCAAAGAAAACGACATTGGTAATGTCATGGATAGGCTAAATTGGGTGGCATTGAATGCAAGTGCACACTTTTGTTGACTAGATCCTATAACTCAACCACTTGCAAATCAACACGACCTTGTAAATAACTTGACAAGACTTTGTATCCGTGGGATGAACTTTCATAAATCAATGAAGAGAAAAAGAACCCATTCCTTTAGGGACTTAAAGCTTACAATTCATGTTGTTTCTCTCATCAACAGGGAGAAAGGACATAGTAGAGGGTCATAATTGTATGATACTAAAAGGAGGGAAGAAAAAATAATATGGAGAGGCAAAGAATGATTAGTACTTTAGAGGATTTTCAAGGTATAAAAAAGCGCCTCTTGAAGAAAATAATAAAAAAATAGTAAAAATTCTAAAATAAGAGTAAGGAAAAGAAAAAAGACTACTTTTTTTTTATATTTTCGACTTATATCCTTATAGGCTTACTTAAATTTCAAATGTGGGCACTTCTTGGGCACATAATTTATTTACGTATCCATTATATTGTTCATTTGGTAGCTCACAAATAAATTCCCCCCTTTGGACAATCTTACTCATCATGAAAGACCCCTCCTAGCCCTTGGAAGAATTTAATTTGGTTAAGGAAAAATGTATTTTTAATATGGAAACCCATATGCACATGAAAGGGCAAGTCAACCCTAATGAGAAATTGCACACCCTTGGAATCCTATAAATACAAGTCAAGTAAACCTCAGTTGAAGATGATCATCAAACATCTTCTTCTTCTCCCTTCTTTGGATTGGATCACACAAGTTTGAGGTTCTTTCGTGGAATTGGTTCATACATGTTTGAAATTGCAGGGTATGAGATCACATGTGTGAAGTATGGTTTTTGGTTTGTAGCTGCATGGTTGGAACATGGAAATTTTGGTTTGACGCACATACCTACAATATGCTCCTTGTGGCTGGAGCATTCTAGCCACACTGATGTTCACTAGCCCCTTGCGACTGTGACCTGAGGTTTTGATAATAGTTAACCGTAGACTAGAAAACTATGATATGAAGCATATATGTCTATTGGGATCATCTCTCAGATATTATTTGGCTGGTTTTACTAGATAATCTTGTGATTGTTGAATTGGAATATTGTACTCTCTCTTAACTATACATTTTATGACAATCTAATAAGAAGAATAATTTTGAAGGGTTTCCCCCTTGTGGGGTTTTTGCTTGGCCTTTGACCAAATCATGGTGTCTCTATTTGTGCATTCTTTTCTTCTAATGTTCTTTTTACTATTCTATTACATAGTAGATGTTATTGTTCTTTCTACATAATTGTTACTAATGTTAGGATGACATGGGGCGAATGCAATGTAAATGGTGAAAGGTTTGTTAATGTAATTACCTAAAGTAAATAAAAATACTTCCATAAGAAATATTAAGATGGTATTAGAGGTGGGATGAAGAAAAGTCATTAAAGATTACCCTTGTGAAGAAACTATTGATGGAAGGAAGAGAAGATGGTAGAGACCTAAAGGAATCCTAGGAATTGAAGGAAACCCTAGGCAATTTCATTATTAGGGTTTGATGGATAACATGAGGTTAGAGTTTGGAAAAAAACCTTGGAGTATGACAAAGGCTTGAGTTATATAGTCTCGAAAACCTAGCATGATGAGTGAGAAGTTATAGATTTAGTGTAACCCTAGATGGGATAATATCAATTAGGCCTAATTGTTGATGAAGACGATTGGAAATATTGAAGGTAGCATTATATATGAATAATGGAATGTAATAAATATTGAAGGCTGGTTCAAGAGGGAGTTTTACACCTCTCGTTAAAGATGAGTACCTTTTCTTATTTATTTCTCCAAGACACTATTCTTGTTTAAATTTATCGTTTTGATTCTTCCTGCGTCAATATTTGAGTATTTTAATACTTCTAACCTCCACATGAGACGTGATAAACAAATCCTTCTTGAGGATCATCTAAGGTGCCTTTGAGGAAAATTAATTACCTATCATTTAATTGTCAACCCGGGGGTTTCATAAAACTTGCGAAGCATGCATGCACTGTATATGCTAGAAATTAACTTTCAATTTAGATGAATTTAACTACGAACCCAAATAACAACAAACAAAATTCACCTACTCTAATTCAAAAATAAATTCAAAATAAATTATATACAATTATAGTACAACCCGTGGAATTGAAATCTTAATCTATCACACTTGTAGGAATTGAAATTGCATGAAATGAAATATACTCTAAGGGATGATGTGTGCATTATCAAAAAAAGATCCTATGAAATAAATAATAAAAATCACATGACATGAAATGAAAGAAAAACAATCATTCTTAACCTCTCAGATAGGAAAGGATATGAAAGAAAATAAAAACAATCACTCTTAACCTCTAAATATGGAAGAAAATAAAAAAAATCACTCTTAACCTCTAGATATGAAAGTAAATAAAAGTAATCACTCTTAACTTATAGATATGAAAGAAAATAAAAACAATCACTCTTAACCTCTCACATAGGAAAGTAGATGAAAGAAATAAATCTTAATCTATGGAAGAAATAAATATTAATCTATGAAAAACAATAAATCTTAATCTATGAAATACAATAAATCTCACACATTGTAGGTGGCCAATCCAAAAGCATGAGAGATGGCAACTTCAGAGGCTCCCAATGCAAGAATTAGTAGAAAGAGATGAATATGATTCATGAGCATGGTGCTAAATATAAATTCCATTCATAAGTAATCTAAACTTGGACACCTAGGTATCTCAAAATTAACACATGCCTTTGAAAGGAGGAGGCTCTCTTATTTAGACAAAAACATAAGAAGCTACCTCATTAATGGAAGTCCATTATTCTGTCCCTATATCCCTAGAAAATCTCATAGAGTTACAACTCAAATAGGTAATGTTGAGACACATAGAGTTACAACTCAAATAGGTAATGATGAGAAACATATCCTCTTTGACCTTTATCCAAATATTCTTCCATATCTTGAAGGGAATTAGAGTTTGAGCATTGGAGGCCACATAAGGGTGCCTTGGAAGCTTCCAAATAACCTACACATGTCATGAAACTCAAACCACTTTTACGTGTTAGCAGGTATATGTCATTTATCTTTTGGAAAAAACAAAGGTAATCCCATGTAATCATGAAAATGGAGGCTAATGAAATATTATATGGCTATGAAGTTGCGACATGTGAGTGAAATGGTGGCGATAAAGGTGAAAGTGGATGATATTTTTAAGACATTTGAGAGATTCTACAGGTGCAAGAAAGTAGAAATAGCGCATAAAGAGAAGAGCTAGTGCTAGAAAAAGAAGAGCTACTTGATAAAAGTTCTTTCAAAGTTGAAAAAGTAGCATGAAATCGGAAAATTACAATATGCAACTGCCAATGAAAAATAAGTGCTACAAATAAGGTATGCAAATATTATAAGGTATTTATAGTATATTGTTTCAATGTTATGATTTAGCTGCAAGATTGGATGGAAAGTTAATCCCCGAGGTATGACAAGAATATCACCATCATAAATGACTCATGCATGTTAGTCACATACATATGAAAGTAAGTTTGATGCACTTCATTTTTAACAAATGTCTTACATTTTATTAGACATGGTGGATTTCTTGATTTTATAAAGAGGGATAGAACCATTGATTTTGATATATGGTAACTTGATACTATTGTCAATACTTGCAATAAGCATGGTAACTAGGATCATAATAATTTGGAAGTAAGATTGATAAGTAGGAGCTTGTAACTATGTTATTGTTGAACTTGATAAGGTTTTGATAAGCTGTAACTACTATGATAACTTAACCACATAGTAAATTTTATAATGTTTCAAAGATCGATGGCATAACTTGACGATGTTAGAATTTTGAAGAAAAGTGGTTGAGTAATGTGATGAGGAAGTGAGTATGATCCTTGAAGTATGAAGATACACTTTCTAGCTACCCTAATTATATGACAGTAACCCCTGATGAATACTTGATGGCATGTTCATATATCACAATGAAGTGACTCATGATGACTAGTCATGACTATGATGTGTATATGTCTGAGAACCTAATATACTTTGACTCCGTAATCTGGTAATTTCAGTGATTCATGAAAGTATGATGATAGATAAGTTGATGTCTTGATTGATGATGATCGAAAAGGGTTCTCATTCAGAGGGAGCGAATCTCCATAAGATCCCAACACCTATTATTATTTGCGATGGATGGTTGCATAATAAAGAAAGGCTTCTCGACATGAATAGATGATCATCTAATGTTGTTGAAGGAAGATACCATAGTGATTTCATGATACATTACAGGATGCTAAGAGATATGTTCCTTCCAAAAGAACATTTAGAGAAAGTAAGAAGCCATGCGACTATCAAGGATACATTGCAGCCATGAGTACAATCATTCAAGTTGAAGAAGATGTGAAAGAACAAGTTTGGAAG
Organism: Pinus taeda; assembly: GCA_000404065.3. NCBI lineage: Eukaryota > Viridiplantae > Streptophyta > Pinopsida > Pinales > Pinaceae > Pinus > Pinus taeda. Next base: position 186,626 of record APFE030059524.1, read on the forward strand.
GATGCCATCGCCAAAGAATATGAATCAATAATGAAGAATGAGGTATGGGATGTCATTACAAGATGTAAAGGAAAGTCTGTCGTGACGTGTAAACAACTATACAAGATCAAACATGGAGTCAATGGAAGAATTGAAAAGTACAACACAAGGTTCATGGCTAGAGGATTTTCCGAGAAAGAGGGAGAATATTATGATGACATATTTTCACCAATTGCCTGAAACACCACCATTAGATAAATTATTTCCCTTTCTGTTAGTCAAGAATGGACCCTTCACTAGATGGATGTAAATACATAATTTCTTCATGGAATGCTACAATAATAAGTGTATGTTGAGAAACCTCATGGATTTTAAGTACAAGACAAGAATACTCATGTTTGCAGATTGAAGAAGGCATTATACGGTTTGAAACAAGCCCCAGAGCTTGCTATGTACACATTGATGGTTACCTGGTGAAGCTTGGAGTCATAAGTAGTAGTGCTCACTCCAACCTCTACTCAAGGTGGTCAAATGTATTCATTTTATTTTAGTTTTATATGTTGATGATCCAGTCTTGACAGATAGTGAGCCTCTGATGATTGAGTGTGAGAGAGACCTAGCCTCAAAGTTTGATATGAAGGATATTGACATGATGTATTATTTGATGGCATTATAAGATTGGCAGAGACTCGAAGAAATATTTATTTCTCAAGGAAAATATATAGTAAAGATATTGGTGAGAGTTTGAATGACTAAATGCAAGTCCTTAGCCACGTCGATGGAAAATAATTTCAAGAAGTTATATGGAGATGCTGCTGGACCCAACTTGGCTAACCCTTTTAATTATCATCTTGATTCGAGCATTGATGTTCCTTGTGAACACCCATTTAGATATATGCTTTCTAATGAAAAGATTGAGTTAGTCCATGACCAAGCCCCTTTATGCACATTGGGTTGTTGCCAAACACATTTTAAGTTATTTGCATGGGAAAATCCATCTTTGTTTGAGATAGACGTCCAAATATGTAAGACTCCATGGATACGCTGATACTGACTAGGATGGAAACATTATTGATGGGAAAACACATTTGCGCACTACTTTAGCTTGGGATCTGCGATGATATCTTGGATGAGAAAGAAACAAAAGTCCACAATGATATATTGCAATAGCAAGAGTGGGATGCCAGTGGAAAATAATCTCGTATCTAGCTGGTATTAAGATAATGTTATTGTATGAGACAAGAGTAGGCTTGTGGTTGATGCTTCCATGAGAGGGAGAAAGGATGAATATTGTATCCTTTTATGACATGTATTTGTTCCAACATAATATTTATTTCATGTCTTGTATGAATAAGAAAACTGGGGATTGATGCTCAAAATTACTGCATAAAGCAATGTGAATAAACCCTTCAGTGAATTGTCTGAGTTGGTACTGAATATGAGCACTTTGATATGTTTCTGATCTTTAGAGAGAAACATGGATTGATGGATGTGTCCCGACTAGGCAAGAGTTTGGGCTAATTGAGGACATTGAGCTATGCTCTTCACCCTTGTTTGAGCTACCAAGGTGAGGAATTTATCCATAGAGCTCTTGGGGTTGAGGGACCTATGGATTTGACAAAGTCTAACCTAGTTGGCATCCCTCTTTCCCACCTATTTGGCTAATGGGTGTTGGCTTCTTGTGTTAGGCACAATCCTTACCATTTATAGGATGGGTGTTGGCTTCGTGTGTTAGGTGCAATCCTTACTCTTGAGGGTCAAGTTGGTAAGATCAACAAACAATATGATGGGAATGAACTTTGCCATTTTTGGTAGGTGTTATCCCTCCTATTATCACAATACTATGGGATGTGAACAACCATTACCTCATAAGGTAAGTGGAATCCCTCCCATTGTCTGTTGATTCTTGGGTTATAGAATCGACTCATGATGCAGGATGACTCTCAGGTTGTAGCTTTGGCTCCCCACTGGAAGATGATTCCCAGAATGTAGCATCAATTCCATGCTGAGATGCTTCGTACTAGAAAAATTCCCGGATGTAGCATTGGCTCCCTCGTAGATGATTCTCTCATTGTAGCATCAACTTCCCATTGGCAGATGATTCTGAGAATGTCACATTGGCTCTGTGCTAGCAAATAATTAAAGTGTTAGAGCATCGACTCCCTATTGGTAGATGATTCCAAGGTTATAACATCATCTCCCTGTTGGGAGATAGTTCTTAGGTCATAGCATTGGCTCCTCGGTGATAGTGATTCCAGATAATATCAATGTCTCTATGTGGTAGCTTGAGCTCCCATATGATGTCAAATTCTTGTTCTTTTAGATTTGACAGTGTTGAATGCATGAGCAGAGTTGAAATTTGATTTGATATTTTAGATGGGACATATGTTGCAGTAGGTAATTTCTCCTTATCTCAGAGGGATTTTTAATTTTACAGTTCAAGGAAAAGTTCCCTACTTTGGACAGTCTTCCTCATCAAGACACAACCCTCCTAGCCCTTGGAAGAATTTAATTTGGTTAAAGAAAAAGGTATTTTTAATATGGAAACACACATGTGCATAAAATGGCAGGTGCAACGTAAAGAGATATCAGAGAATCTTGGAAGCGTATAAACACAAATTAACTGAAAATCATTTAGACATGATCATCAAGAATATTATTTATAAGAAAAGCTTCAGCATAAATCACATGAGAAAGAACCTTTTTCGACGCGTTTCGAACCAACCAGTGTGGTTCATCGTCAGGACAAGTTGAAGAAACAGAACTAGCATAGCATGATAAATAGTCCGAGCAGAAACTCCAACGGCTAGTTTAACGATTAATTTTGCCCAAAAGACCCTAGTCAAAAAATATATATTTTAATATTATTATTGTTATCATAATTGTAATTAATATTATTATAATTAATTAATAATTTATTTTATAGAAAGAAGCTAAATTAGGTCCAGGTTTTATAATTTCTTGGATAATCAGAAATTAATTAATTTAAATAATAATGCAATAAATATAAATTAATTATTAATATTATATGTATTAATTTATATTTAATAAATAAATAAATAAATCAAAGGTTCTTTCTCATGTGATTTACGCTGAAGCTTTTCTTATAAATATGACTGATCACAGAAGCCTCAATTCTACCAAGAATATTATTCTCCATTATTCTTTAGATTGGCTCACACAGGTTTGAGGTTGGTTTACATAATTGGTTCACACAAGTTCGAAATTGCAGGGTTCAAGGTGGAACGTGTGAACTAGGGTTTTTGGTCTCTAGCCTTATGGTTCGAACAAGAAATTTTTGACTAGAGTCGCTAGCATATAGGATTCTCTCTTTTAAACGAGAGCTTTGGAGCCATAGTGATGATCACTAGGTCCATGGAGTTATGACCCATGGTTTTGATAATAGTTGATCACATTTTTTGACCCTTGACAGGAGGCTCAAAAACTATGGTATGAAGTAGATCTGTCTATTGGGCTCATATCTCAAATATTGTTTGGTTAGTTTTGCTCGATAATATGGTGATTGGTGAGATGGAATGTTGTACTCTCTCTTTGCTGGAAATTTTATGACAATCTAATAAGAAGAATATTTTGGAAGGGTTTCCCCTCTTGTGGGGTTTTCCCTTGGTCTTTGAGCAAATCATGGTGTCTCTATTTGTGCATGGCTTTTTGTGATGTTCCTTTTACTATTTGGTTGCATATTAGACATTACTTTTGTTTATACATAATTTATAATGATGATATGATGATATGGTGTGAATACAATGTATATGGTGAAATGTTTGTTAATGCAATTATCTAAATAAAATAACAATACTGCATAAGGAAAAATAGCATGAATGCTCACACTTGAAATTTAAGTAAACATATAAGGAGATAAGTTGAAAATAAAATTAAAAAGTAGTTTTCTTCATTTCCCTCTAGAAATATTTACCCTTGGGATGTAATCATCATCTTGATTCCTTTTGGTTCTTTTAAAGTTGCTTTTGTTATTACATTATTTATTTCAAGGCCCAGTTTTTAACTAAAAAATATCCAAATGCTTTGTTCTATGATTCAATATTTTAGCTCTTATTAAACATTTGTATAAATCTAAACCACCAAATTTAAAATTACATACTAAACTTGCCATAAGATATAAGAAGATGTTGGCATTGTCTTAACCTACAGGTGAGGAATCAAGTAAGATTACATGTTATTGGCAAAGGAATTCAACATCAAAAGAGAAATAAATTATGGCTTCAACATATAAGAAAGGGTTTTCTAGCCATGAAAAAATAAAGCATAAAGGAATTTAGTGGCATGTAAGATATGGAAATTGATATTATGCTCTTATAATTCATTATTCCAAAATTCAACTTTGCATGTGAAATTTGAAGTAATCCATGTGGTTGGGAAGTAGTTAGGAATTTTAAAATGCAATTAGGGATGAAGGAATATCTAATCTAAGAAAGAAGTCTTGAGAAGAGTCAAAATTTTCTTAGAACTAATATTACATTTATTTCCTAGTATCTAATCTCGAGGAAAATGATATTTATTATTTTTTATAGCACCAAACAATCATGAAATCTTCTGAAGGATTAATGACCTCATTCAAATGATTTTGTATTTTCTTGTTTCAGTTTTAAAATTGCTCATGTATTCTTGAATTTTAATGTAGTTTCTCTTTCATAATGTATGATGATTTTGATATTATCAAAGAATAGTTTCACATGCAAGTAATGGGCTTGATATTTATTTTTCATACTAAATATTCACTTAAACTCATTCAATTTGCATTCAACTCAATATACAATATTATCTTGGATGCTAAATAATGTTATAAGCGAATGGTCTAGAACTTAAAGTGCTTAGGAGTCATAAAGGCAATGATGAGAGTGGTGATTAAATGAGTTGTATCTTAAGAATATTTGAGTTATAATTTTGTTTTCTCTGTCCATATTTGATTGTTTTTGAAATGCATACTTTCATGTCTTTCATTTAATACACCTTTGAAGCTTGAATCTTACTTGTTGATACTTGAAGTGGAAGAATTGTGTTCTTTTGTATGAGCTAGAGTATTTTTTATGTCTCTTGGAATATGATAAACATGCCATTTGGGGGCCAAAATAATTGTGTGTGCTAAGTGTTGGCAATTTTTTTGGGTTTTCTCCTTTTCAATATAAATATAACCTCTATTTGAATTAAAAAAGCCCCATATTTTAAATTACATTTTACTAGCTAGATCTACCCACTCTAGCTATGGAATTATTTTAGATTAGCCTAAAGTAGGGAAGTTTAAATAAAACCTCCATTAGGTGCCTTGGTATAGTTCCCTTGCTAGCGATAGTGTAAGGAACAACATCCATTTTGGAATCATCATGAGGAAAGGATATTCCAATTGATATTTCTTTGGAAACGGCAAATGAAAAGTTTTTGCTTGTTGAGGGTGAACAAGAATCAAATAACATCCTCCATGGTTTAAAAGGAGATATTTAAAAGTTCTCATTCACCATGTGACTCCACTATTTCAAGATGGAGGGAGAAAGAAGACATATTAGGTTTAATCATAGCTCTAGAGGAAATCCAATTTAGTATGATCCAAAAAGGTGGTTACAAAAGGAAATGTATGATGTAAAGTGGGTTCTTCATCTTCAATATTCCTCTTATTGAAAGAATTATATTCTTGAATCTAAATATTTTGAATATTTACCTAAATTCAAACTCATAAAAGATTTTCTTCAAGTCTTCCTTTGAATAAAGTTGAACTATTAGTTGATTTTTCAAGTTTAGGTCTTTCATTGTCTGCTATGTGAAAGTTACCACCCTTTCTAGTCTCATTCTCTCCCAATTTCAAACCAATTTTCCTCGAAGCTACAATCTTTATTCATGAACACATAATGGCACATAAAGGAAACCCAAATACACCATGGGTAGTTGCAAGGTATGGCTCTCTCAAAATTCCCATAAACCTACATGACATATGTGACAATTATTTAAACATACTTAGGCTTTCAATCAACATAATGTCAATCTGACTCAACTTGTATCGACAAGGGTTATGAACGAGCAAATGAGAGACTGCAAAGCAGATCAGAAATCAAGACCCAAAATAGCAGAGAGCTAAAGGCATCATGGTATGGGAAATAGGGAGGGGAGATATCCCCTCCTACAAAAATATCGCGGGAGGGGAATCAAGCAGAAAGGGAATACAAAGTGGCCCAAGGAAAAATAACAGAGATCCACCAGTAATGGGAACCCACTGGCAAGCAGGATTAGGTGGTAGATGTCTCCCATGAACATTGAAAAAACCCAGGTTCGTAATTCCAAATAACAAAATTGAAGAATATAGAAGAGATATCAGAGATCATGCTTTAATGTGTAAGTTTATAGGGCTTTGGCCGTTCCAGAAGGACCTGTCGAAATGGATACAACAAAGATGGAAACCTAAGGGGCATATAGATTTGAGATTAGGGGCAAAGGGTTTTTTCATAGTTGTATTCTCAAATCTAGATGACAAGGAAAGAGTCTTCGAGGGAGGACTGTATTTCATGAATAATGTGGGATTATTTATGAAGCATTGGGAGGACTGCTATAATCCAGACAAAGAAAGAATGCTATAAGCACCCATATGGATAAGACTGTTTGGACTACCAATAGAGTTTTGGGACCCTAAGATCCTAGAAGGAATAGGTAACACAATTGGAACATTTGTTAAGGTAGCAGAGACCACAAAAAGAGGGCGATGCACATCCTATGAAAGGATATGTGTATACATGAACATAACAGAGCCACTACTGGAGTATATAGAGCTAGAATATCAAGACGAAGTGTGGCAGCAACTGGTGGATTATGAACACATCCCATTCCGCTCTAGAAGATTCCATGAATATGGCCACCTCTTCAAACAATGCCCCTTAAATACTGCAGAGGAATCAACAAAGAAAAAAGAAGAAGAGAAGAAGGGGACAGAGGCAACTGAAGAAATGGAAGAGAGTTTTAAGGAAATAACCATAAGAAGAAGGCCCGGAAAAGGGCCGCCCAGGATGTAGCAATCTGTCTAAATTGCACAAGTATAAAGACAAAACAAGTTCAAAGGAGATGGAAAAGGAAGAATGTGATGAAAAACCTATGGAACTATTAAAAGAAACAAAAGAACAAGACTCAACCGTGGTAAACATAGAACAAGGAGGGACAGAGGAGAACATGGACATGCCCAATGAGAAATCTCAGATGGAGTTCGGTCCCCAAAAAGACAGAGGAAGCGATGAGGAGCTAATAATGAGAAGACTATTATAGCAATGGAAGAGCCTGGATGAAAGATTTATACAAGAAGATCAAAAGCAATTATATAAAGAGATGTTTTATAAATACGAGGAGAAGATAGGAGCACTCTCTGCAAGTCAACCGGAGCAAATAGGAATGCAAGGAGCTCAGAGTATTGGAATGGGCAGTACTGGCAGAGGAGGTAGAAAAAGAGGTAGGCATCTAATGAGCGAAACCATTCAAGTGGTAGGGGAGACGTTAGTAAACTCAGGGAGAGTCATACCTGTTTTAGAGGTATTTCAACAACCATCCAAAATTTTAAAATGATAATCACAAGGTGGAACATGAGAGGTCTTAATAGAAAAGGAAAACAGAGATATTTGAGGGATAGATTGAAGAAAGAAAAACCTAGTAAAATGATAATCCAAGAAACAAAGATCAACTACGAGAAGATGGAAGAAATAATGAGAATATTTAATATTCATTATGAGGTAATGGGCCAGGATACGGTAGGTACTGCAGGAGGGCTGACAGTTCTTTGGAATCCTTAGGAAGTACACATCAAAAACTAGGTTAGCCTTCCTCAAATTCTCTCAAGAACTTTTAGAATGATAGTATCATCGGAGTGGATACTCCTTTCAGGAATTTACGGCAGGCATTTATTAAGCGAGCACAGAAACGTTCTTCAAAATATGAAAACAATTCGAAGCCTTTTCCCAGAGAGGCCATGGATTGCAAGGGGGGACTTTAGCATGATAACAACCACAAGAGAAAAGCGAGGAGGATGTAAAATACCGGACCAAGACATGGAGGCTTTTGTGAGATGATAATGGAGCAAAGATTGCTAGATATTCCCACGATAAACAGGATCCATACATGGTACAATAGAAGAGGGGGCATAGATCAAATAGCATCGAGACTAGATAGATTCTTAATATCGGACAAAAACATAAACGGATATGTATTTGTAGAAACAATGATCCTTCCCGCCATGGGCTCATATCACTGGCCCACCAGGTTGGAAATTGACATCCAATTGATCCCAAAAAATCCCCCCTTTAGGTTTGAAGCGTTCTAGGTCAGAAATCAGCAATTCACACCAAAGGTTGAGGAATAGTGGACTGAGAGCCAACAAAGAGGACGAAGCAACATGAAGACCTTCCAATTAAAACTAAAAGAACTCAGGCAAAAAATAAAAAAATGGAACAAAGAGGAATTTGGGAATATATTCAAGGAGAAGCAGCGCTTAGAGCAAAACATGGGAGAGCTGCAACAAAAAATTATAGCAGAAGGCCGAAGTGACGAAAGAAACAAAGAAGAAGGAATAGTGATTAGCCAACTAGAGGAACAAAGAAAACATGAAGAAATATTATGAAAACAAAAGTCTCCTATAAACTGGCTTCGCCAAGGAGAAAAAAACACAAAGTTCTTCCACCAAGCCATGATTCAACCGACACAAAGGAATAGATTTTTCTCAATAAAAAATGAAGAAGGGTAACGTGTAACTCCACATGAGGAAATGGAACAGGCTCTAGTTGGATGTTTTAAAGACATCCTCACTGAACCTCGAGAGGAAAAAGAAGAAGCCATAGGGAGGGTCTGCAATGAAATTCCAAAAATGATTACTATGGACCACAACATGGCCGTGATGAGGGAAGCAACCTTGAAGGGAGTGTAGGATATAGTGAAAGGAATGAAAAAAAACAAAGCCCCACGACCAACTGGATTTACAGCTGAATTTTACCAAGCAAGCTGGCACTTCCTTCGACAAGACATCCTGGAGGTGGTAGAGGAATCTCGCAGACAAGAGAAGGTATGGCTGGGTCTAAACTCAACTCTTTTAACCCTTATTCCTAAATATGCTAACTCGAAAATTGCCCAAGGTTTCCACCCTATTGCGGTGTGTAATGTAATATATAAAATTAATTCTACGTTAATGGCTAAGAGATTGAAACCAATTCTCTCTAGCATAATTTCCCCGGAAGAAACTACAAATTCTAGATGGTTTGGTGGTATCTCGGGAAGTGATTCATTCTCTGAAACAAAGAAAGGAGATGGGAATGATGATAAAATTTGACAACTCAAAAGCTTATGACCGTCTAGATTGGAAGTACCTCAAAACAATCCTAATGGCATTTGGCTTTTGTAATAGATGGGTAAACTAGATTTATAATATGATGTCTTCTCCCAATTTCTCCATCCTTTTGAATGGGTCACTACGTCAACCTTCAATGCCACAAGAGGTGTGAGACACGGGGATCCTTTATCACCTTTCTTGTTCATAATTGTAGTGGAAGGACTAGGATGATACTTTCAAAAATAACTAAGGGAGGGGAAAATCAAAGGAATGAGGACATGGGGAAACAACTTAGCTATTACTCATCAGTAGTTCCTCGATTACATCATGCTTTTTTGTGCTTTCTCTCTAAGAGAAGTTAAGAGGATAAAGCGGATTCTGGACCTCTTCATGGAAGCATTGGGCATGGAACTTAACAAGGATAAATCTTTCACTTTTCTTTTCAATACCCCAGAAAGGATTAAAGCCCACTTGTCGAGAACTTTGGGCTTCTGCTCTCCTGAATTACCTACAAAATACTTGGGAAACCAATTAGCATTAAACCCTATAGGGATAGAAAACTGGCAGAAAACTGTGGGAAAACTCAAGAATAGACTAGTCCTTCGGCTGTACATAGCCAGAAGACTAGTGCTCCTTAAATCAATTCCCTAGGTAATTCCCATCTATCCTCTTTCGGTGATGGCAGTCCCTAAAGGAGTATGTATAAAAATGAGAGAAATATTCAGAAAATTCATGTGGGGTGGTCCTAAACAAGAAAGGAAATGGGCCCTAGTATCATGGAAAGGCCTATCAAAACATAAAGAAGAAGGGGGACTAGGTCTTAGGGACCCTGGCATCTTGAACCAAGTTCTAGGGGCGAAGCTGTGGTGGATGTGGATGAGGGGTGGAGAAGATTTATGGAAAAGGATATGGACTGAAAAATATAATATGTCCATAACTACTGAAGGCATTCTCAGACTGGAGGAAGTCCAAAGAGGATCCACAATATGGTACGTGGCTAGTGAGAAAAGAGATATTATAGGCAGACACGCTTTCTAGGAAATTAGGAACGAAAGCATAGCCAAATTTTGGGAGGATGTCTAGCAGCAAAGGGAAAGAATGATAGAGATACAAGGCCTACAGAATACATATCAGAAGGTTGTAACGAGAGGATTAAAATATGCCAAGGAATATTGGAAAGAGGAGGGGGAAGATGAGACTTGGGTGACTTGGAGGAAACTAGAAGAATGGGACAGCAACATAGATCAAGAGCAGAAAGAGAAAATAGTAAAAGAAATAGAATCAAGAAGAATCAAAATTAGAAGGCCAAGATATACTCAGATGGGGGAGATCCACAAAGGGAACCTTCATAGTGAAGGAAGCTTACTACCTAACCACACAAGAAGAGGATGCTCTAGAATGGAAGCAAATATGGAGGAACAAGTGGTGGGAGTTCGCTTGGTTAGTAGGGAAAGGAAGAAGGGATCACATACAAAAACAGGGATTCTAGGGACTTCCTAAATGTAGCCTATGTAAACAAGACAAAGAAACCTAGGAACAACTTTTGAACTCATGTCCATATGCCCACCAACAACCATATGCCTAGCAACAATGGGAAGAAGTTAGGAACCTTTTTGGAAAGTCAAACAGAGATCCCCTTGATATCAAACAAACCATCTTCCAATGGGGGAAAGCCTAATTCTCAAGCTCGGTGGTGAGGAGAGCTTGGAGTCTTGCAATGGGATTTAATATATGGCTTATAAGGAAAGAGAGAAATCAAAGAATCTTTCATGATAAAGACAATCCTCCATATATGAATTGGTAAAGAACGCAAAAATTGATAAGGGAAACTATTCTAGGAGAGAACTGGGAGGAAGAAGACTAGAAAATGACCCGATATGAAGACCGAATTTTAGCCACCCTAAATCTGGAATATAACATGGTGTATCCAGAAAAGAACATGGAATATAAACTTCATAAAATTAAATTTTGATGGGGCTTCTAATGGAAACCAGGGCAAGCAGGATTCAAAGGTATTTCAGAGATAATGAAAGAAGCATTAGATGGGTTTACCTGGGGCATAGTGACTAATAATGAAGCTAAATTGATGGTAGTCTATAGCAATAAGAAATGGATATACAAAATTGGAAATTGAAGGAGACTCAGAGCTAGTAGTAGAAATGATAAGGAAACTAAACAATGGGAAGGATTGGGAACATGTAGCAAAGAGCTGGAAGATGGGGGGTTAATACAGAACCTAGCAGATATAATGAAACACATTGATTATAAAATTATTAACCACTTTAGGAGGGAAGAAAACAAAGAAGCAGACTTCTTGAAGGGTGGCATGGCAGGCCACCTTGCAATAACATAATAACACAAAATAATAGGATCGAAGGCAGGCTAAGAATGATATCCAGAAGTAGCTAAGAGAGAGCAATGAAGGGAGAAGGTGGGGAGAATGGTGGGGATCAGTTGATGGGATGTAGGATAGCTGGCAGAAGACTAAGAAGAGGAGGAGATGGGGAGCATGGAGATTGCAAGCGGCAAAGAGAGGAGCCACAGGAAGGTAGAATCTGGTAAATAGGTGATGAAACTTGGCATGAAAAGGTGCATGTAAGCGAAAAATTGTACATTGATCTCTGATAACACTGACAAGAGCAAGGAAATGGGAAATGGGAGGTGGTTTAATAGTCTTAGAAGGTAGAAGATAGGCTAAGGGAGATAGACCTGCCACCCATACACTATAATTTTAGGTAGAAAACAGAGAGGGAAAGTAAAGGCAGCTACAGAATGGAGCATGGATGGGCGTTGGACAACGCAGGATAAAAGTACTCACAATCCCACAGAGGAAGAGAAAACTCCTGAACAAAGCTACAACTTTCAAACTAGGAAAGGCGGATTGGGGAAGATCAAGCATCCAGAGGAAAAGAAATAAGGAGAGGAAAAGAACCTGGGAAAGAAAACTAAGTGGTATGGAGGTGAGGGATTCTCAGGAACTTCATCCTTCTAAGCTGGTTAGGGAAGCAAGGCAACAAACAGTTAGTCCAGGTAGGGGAAGGGGGTGTAGGTGCCTAAAGAGAGGTCATCAAGCAGGCAGCCAAGATCATAGTACCCGATCAACAGTTACGAGGAAACATGCCAGGAAAATGATGAAACATAAGGTGCAGGAGGCTGAAAGAGCCTACAGTGAAGAAACCAATGCTTACATGAGAAGGATAATCGAAGAATTAGAAGCATCAGCCATGCACGAGGATTCTGACCCTGAAATGGAAAATTGAGGTAAGCTCATTCCAGACCCAACCTGTATTTGTATAAGTAGGCCCTACATATTTATTGGGTGTTGAAGAGACTACGGGCTAAAGCAATGGAGCAGGTGGCTATGGAGATGGCATAGATGGCCCAGGGCATCCCAAATTTGAAGAAAGAAATGAAGAACCTATAGATAATTTTTCTCATGCAGGATAGCAAGTTAGAGGAGATTCAACAACATCTGCAGAAGATAGTTCCTGTGCCAAAAGAAGACAATTTGCTTGGAAATATGGTAGACTAATCCTCCTATCTATGTTTAAGGTGTTCTTTATGTCCATAGGAAACAAGATTAGTTGTTTTGGCAATATAGTGCATTTGTCTTGGACAAGCAGACTTATTCTTTTTTGTTAGTGGATGGCTTACAAAAACTTAATATGGCCAATAGACCTGGTTTCCCTTCTCGGCCGGTTGGGGTCACCAAATGTATGTATCAGTTTCAACTAGATTAAATAGATAATGAAAGGTACTTCTCTAGCTTACAAAAAAGAAATTATTTAAACATACTTCCTAAGTTCGATGGGGAAAGTGAAAAATCAACAAAATATCATATTGCTGCCTTCCAAAAGTGCATTGATAATCTAACAATCAAACATTAAGATGTATATAAAAATATGTTTTTCCAAATTTTAGAAAGAGATGCTAAGAAATGGTTTTCAAACTTACTTATAAGCTCAATTGAAAATACTTGATGGCAAACAAAATTCATGGAAATTGAAAATACTTCATGGCAAAACAAAATTCATAGCAATTGAAAATTAAGACATAAAATATTTAAAAAAAAAAAATTAAATATCTTTTAAACATTTTATTTTTTTTCCAACCAAGCACATTACATTTAAAAATATCAAATACAATATTTTAAAGATAAAATCAAGCTCAAGATATTCATTTGCTAAATCACAAATAATGAAGTTATACATCGAAGAAGAAATTAAGAAACAAAAAAGCGAACAAACAATAGGTTTGCCACATAACCTCGTAGGTTTTAGGCATTGCCCATATCATCCGAGGCATAGTAGTTAAATTGTTTCAGCAAACCTAAAGAAAATGGGTGAAATGAAATATCTTTCACAATCCGTATTACGTTACTGAGAAATTGCATTAAATATAATTTGTCATCGGTTCGAACTATTCAGTGGTCATCATGAAAATAAAATTATCCGTTTCGCCTAACCTTTAGAAGACTGAAGTGATAAATGTTTTACAATCAACGTTGAATGGGCATCTCGAATCGACAGAGAGGACATGTATGTTGACTAAATAACACGCGCCTCCTCCCCCAGTTTCTATTGCTCCTGGCAAATTGAGCACATTGAATTATTTTCAACTGAACTTTTTAAATTTCTTTTCCAACTGAACACTCTGCATATTTTAAAGATAAACTCACATACAATATTTTAAAGATAAACTAAAACTCAAGATAACCATTTGCTAAAGCACAAGTAATGAAGTTATAGAGAGAAGAAGCCATTAAAATACAAAAAACACACTAACAAAGGGTAACCTAGTAGGTTTTAGGCCTTGCCCATATCATCCGAGGCCCAATTGTTTCAGTAAACCCTAACGAAAATGGGTGAGATGAAAAATCTTTCACAATGAGTCTTACGTGAAATGGGAGAGATTACATTAAATATAATTTATCATCGGTTTCGAACTATTCAGTGTTCTTAGTCAAAATAAGATTATCTGTTTACCCTAACCTTTTTACAAGACTGAATTGGCATCTTGAATTGGCAGCTCCAATCGACATAGAGGACATGTATGTTGCCTTTCCAACCATATAAATATGCAGGTCTCGTGGTACATATGCCAACATGGCATAGCATGCGCCTCCTCCCCAACTTTGTATTGCTCCAGGCAAATTCAGCACATGAATTATTATCATCATTGATATGTTGTTCAGAAATGATTACGCGGGGCAACTGCTGCACGACGGCTTTATCCGCCCGTCTGATAGGTAGAGCTGGTTCTCCTCTTTACCGACGTCGTATTATTGTAAGTACAAGTACAACTCTTTCCCAACTCAATTCTTTTCTTCTTTGGCCCCAATGTACAATTAGTTGCAATTAGCAAGACCTAACCAGCCTGTCATAGAGCATTAAATGATTGGTTAGCTGCATACCCTTTAATTTTTTTTTTCTCGATTAAAACTAATTCTATTAAGTAGAAAATATTGTACAAGCAGATACATTCCATAGAAGCAGGAAACCGACAACCAGAAATGATAGGACTATCAACCTCGGTTTCGGAGAAGGAGCAAAGCAGGCAAGGAACTACAGCAAAGCAAGCAAGGAACTACAACAAAGCACTGGAAGAAAAAGAAGCGTTGAAAGCTACCCTGAAAGGGTAGAGGCTTCAACACGAAGCTTTTTCCCTTTCCTTTTTTTAACTTCAACCCAACCATTTTGGGGTGGATGGGCGATTACAACTTGAAGATTGGGATCTTCCACCGGGGAGCCCTCCTTTTCTGAATCCGAGGAGGAGGACAAATGAACACGTTTCTGAGCAATGGCTGAGTCGGAGGAAGGTGCCAGACCATTGGTGGATGGGGCCATGATATGACGGGCCTGATTCAAATCTTCATCGCTATCTTCCTCTTTAGAGCTGGAGGAATCACGATCCGCGACTTGAGGAGGAGAGCAAGGAGCCCATTATTTGGACTTGGGCTTGGAGACGTTGGCCTTGTTCTTCTTTGCCGGGCGAGATGGGCATGTATTCTGCAAATGCCTAGATTGGTGGCAATGGAGGCACCGAAAAGTTGTATTCTCGTAATCCAGTGTCTTGGATTGATTTGTTCTTGAAGACCTTTACTTAGGTCTAACTCCACACATACTCTTGCATATGAGTAGAGACCTTTGGATACCCGCCATAAGTCTCCATGGATGAAGCTGGCCAAGGTGTATCCCATAGCTCTGAAGACCCTAGTACTCCATAGGTGGGCAGGTAAGTTTGGAAGCCGAATCCATACCGGTGTCTTGGTAATGACTGCAGTGGCTGGATCAAAATCTGGGAACCAAGGAGTCAAAAATAGCCCTGCATTTCCCATGAACCAAGGGCCCTCTTCTAAGGCTTTTTCATAATGCTTATTGTTATGAAATAGAACAATGAAATAACCTTTCGAACAAAAAAATATCTTACAGTGATGTGTCGAGTTTGCATGGATCCATGCATAGAGATCCTGAGATCGCAGCCATAGTCAATTAAATCTGCAAATGATGGCTCTTTCTGCTAAATCTTGAAGCTGGGAAGCCAGTTCTTCATGTGTGAGTTCCACAGAGGGAATTTATTCAAGCTTGTCAACCAAGAAGGCCTTAGATTTAAGGGCTTCTGGGGGTTTAGGGTCCTCAGAGTGAACTGCATCCTTGTATGAGAAAGGCCGAGCAGAGAAAGTTTGTCCTGTTGCGCCTCCTCTCAAACGAAGGGTCGCCACCACCAAGATGTTCCTGGAAATGCTGTAGGAGGAGAGGGGAAGAAGGTCTTCTAGTTGTTTACCTTAAAAGAGAAGTCGCAGAAGGCTTAATGGGATCCCCATTCTGCGCTCTAGATTTAGTTTGAGTTTTTGCACCAGATCTGAAGGGCTGACCCATTGCATGAGGGTGCTGCCTGAAGGCTGAGAGATTTGGATCTGAAAGGAGTCCGATGATGGCTTTGACCCCATGCAGAACTCTGGATTTGGCCAGAGCGGGTTTTCCTGCCTTCTGGATGGCCATATCTGGCTGATCTTTGTCAGATCTGAAGCAAAGACTGCGTTTCGTAGAGCAACTGTTTGCCTCAAAGCCAAGCAAAAACCAGGCGAATGTGTAGTATTCCTGCTCTCTCTTGCTTGATTCCAAGGTCGGCTCGGAGAGACAAGGAGCGAAAGCCATGGCCCTGAGATCATGAGTCCACTGCTGCTGAGGGGGTAGCGTTCGAATCCACCAAGGGTTGCACGTCCAAGCAAGCGCATCAGAGGCAAGGTGCGCAGCATATTTATTGAGAACGCAGGTATCTGCATTGCAAGGATGGAAGAAAAGACAGTAAAAAAGCTTGAAAATCACGGCCTGAACTGTATCTGTGGGCACCCAACCCCAAGAGGCAGAGTAGATGCCCTCTTCCGGCCGCTGAACCCTCAACCCCACGCTCCCCTCTTCAGCACTGTTGGGACGAAAGAACAGCGTCACCTACTCCACCAGCGGCAGCCTCGAGGGAAGATCCTCTGGAATTCTGAAATCAGATCTGGAATTCCTGCCCAGGGCAAAGAGGTCTGCGTCGCTGGGGCTCTTGGAATGGACCACCTGAGAATCTGCAGAGAGGAAACAAACCCTTAACCTGTGCATGAATCTCTCCAAACCATTCCCAGCAGGGGCGATCAAAGACCCGATGGCGGCCGAGGGCAAGGAGGCGGTAGATCTAGGGTTCATCCTCGGAGCCATCAACCAACCAAATTCCATTTTACTCTGTTGATTGTTCCTACATTAATCATCGCATACCCTTTAATTTTATAACACACCTCATTATTCATTATTTTTCATTTATCTGATTATGCAAGTGTGTTATAAAGTTAAAGGGCATGCAGCTAAACAATCATTCAATACCCTATGGTAGGTTGGTTAGCTCTTGGCCAACTCATTCCTGAGTAACAGCAGCTGCTGCTTCTGTTCTCCCATTGTCAGTTGCTGCAGCTACGTTACTTGTGATGTAATTCCACTGTGTAACAGTTGCAGGATTAGATGAGCAAGCAGTTAGCGGTCTCACGTCACTGTCATCACTGGGATGATTGAAACTAATGATCCCACCACTCCTCCTGTCATTATCCACACTCCTACCACTCGTCCTGTCACTATCCACACTCCTACTCCTACTTCTCCTCCGAGCATCACTTACTACGGCACAAGGAGGAAGCGTTTGAGGTACACCTACCGCAGCTGGTATTCCCTGCTCTATGTGTTTCTCCTCGTCCTCTTCGGCTTTCTCCTTCCATAATTTGGGTTATTCTTCTGATAAAAACACACTAGCAGAGACTGCTATTCTTCTGATGAGGCACGAAGGCGATTCATATATTAAAACCACAGAGTTAAAGATAAAACCTCTGCTATTCTTCTGATGAGGCACGAAGGTGATTCATATATTAAAACAACAGAGTTAAAGATAAAACCCACTAACAGAGACAGGGATGAAACGCACTAGCTGACTCACATAAAATAAATTAACGGACAGAAAATAAATAAATTAACGCACCAGCTGAGTTAAAGATAAAAGGACAGAAAATCTTAAAACTGCAGAGACAAGGATGAAACGCAAATTTCCACAATGGCAACTTCTACTGCTGCATGATCGCAGACCACCCACTGCACCGGACTGCTATTCGTCTGATGAGCCACTAAGTGCTTCAGATATCAAAACTACGGAGTCAAAGATAAAAACGCGGTGGGTGAGTTATGAAAATAGCTCAGTTACGGACTTAAAATGAAACGCACTACCCCACAAAACAATTTCACTCATTTAGGTAATGCTCATTCATGGTATTATATATAAGCAATTTCACTCATTTAGGTAATGCTCATTCATGGTATTATATATAAGCAACATTAGAACTAAAAAAGTACAAAGGGGCCTCTTGGTTAAATTAAAATAAATTAATAATTAAAATAAAATCCAACAAAAGGTAAATTTACCATGTTTTTGGGCCAACGATTAAAATAAAATCCAATAAGAGGTAAATTTACCATGTTTTTGGGTTTTATGTTTTTATATGGGTAGTATTGTTCTAGATTAAAAAATTTAGAATAAAATTTTTTTTGAAAATAAATATAAATAAAAATAAAAATTAATAATTTTGAAGTAATTGAGATAAAATAGTATATTTATGGATGGAGGCATCATCATGGATCTCTCTATCACATTTTTTTAATAAAAAAATAAATTGGTTAAATTAAAAATAAAAAATAAAATACAATACAAAACAAAACAAAACAATAAAAATTAATAATTAACCATTAAAACAGATTTGAAGATTGAGGTTTTTGGACTCTCTTTTTTCCCACAGTATTATTCTCTAATGTATCTTATTTAAAAGTATTCTTCGCTAATGAGAGATTCATTCCAATAAAAGCTTCTAATTAGATCAAAATAAATGCTATTTTCCACAACAAATATTGTTACCGTGAGCAATTTTAATATCCACTTGGAAGAGAAAACCGCTCAATAAAGACTCACTACATGGCCAAAAAAGAGGTATGTACCAAGAGAGGTTTGACCTTTCTCAGTGGTTGATAGATGTAGAATTAAATGGTTGTAGGCTCCTTAATATTGATGTTTGTCTAGAGTCTAAAATAAAGTTTTTGAGAGATTTTTGGGCTAAAATCACATGAGAAACCATTTCCCGTACCAAATAGTGTACCAAATAGTGTGGTTCATGGTGAGGACAAGCTGAAGAAACATATCAAGCGTAGCATGTTAAATAGTCTGAGCTAAATTGAATAAGTGCTAATTTTGACTATAGCATGTTAAATAGTCTGAGCTAAATTGAATAACTGCTATTTTTGACTATAGAACCCACTTAAAATTTTTATTAATATTATTATTATTATTAATTTTTATTATTAATAGTATTATTATTATTATTTATTATTTTATTTATGGAAATAATTAAAATTACCTAAAAATATATATAAATAAATAAATTAATGGTTATTAAAAAGTAAATTATTTATTTATTTAAATTATTAATTTATATATATATATATATATATATATATATATATATATATATATTTATACAAAAATAATAACATTAGGTTGCTCACATGAAAGTATAAAATAATTTTAATGGTTTAGTTTAAAAAGGTAATATATTTGTTATTAAATTATTTATTATATATATTAGGTTGTTAGGTAAAAGTAAGGGATTAATAAAATATATAAATAAATGAATGAATAAACAAAAAAATGAAGAAAAATAAAATAAATAATGATAAATAAAAATAAGAGGCGAGAAAATTCATATTCAAAAAAAATTAATAATAATAAATTGGTTTTTTCTATATGTTCACTTAAAGCAGAGGTCTTAGCTCTTATATGCTTAAGGTGAGGTGCGTGCTCACTAATCCTTTGATTAATGGAGCGACCCGTCTCACCAATATAGGGGGTCCCACACGAGCACGGGATAATATAAACCCCTTTCATATCCTTGGGGTCGATAGGATCCTTTACTGATCTCGTGGACAAACCAATGGTGTTAAGGGGCCTAAAGGTCACAGGGACACTATGTATCTTGAGAATCCTTGCAATCTTATCAGAGGTCCCCTGAACAAACGAAAGATGGACTCATGGAATCTGCTCCCTCGGTTCCCATTTAGACAGAGAATTCTTGGTGGCTTTAAGGAAAGCCTTCTGATCCAAGTATCTACTATAACCATTCTCAGCAAAGACATCAAGGAGATGGGATTTTTCTTTCTCAAAACTCTTCTTATTCGAGATCCTTAGGGCCCGAGTAGCAAGGGTATTGAGAACACCCGTCTTTTGAGCTGGGAAATGGTGATAATTGGCATGAAGATACTGTTATGTATGCGTTTTCTTCCGAAAAACTTGGTGGGCGAGGGAACCATCACTATTCTTAGAGATAAGAATATCAAGGAAAGGGAGGCAACTATCAACTTCCTGCTCCTTAGTGAACTTAATGGCTGAGGATTGATTGTTGAGATGCTCAAAGAAAAGATCTAATTCTTCTTGTCCATGAGAAGACATGACATTGGTGTCATCCACATACCCTTTCCAAAGCTTTGGCAAGAGCCGGGAAGAACTTAGAGCCATGGACTCAAAATCTTAGATAAAAAGATTAGCATCAACAAGGGAAAGGGGGGAGCCCATGGCTACCCCACAGGTTTTCTCGAAGAACTCTCCCTCAAAACTAGAAAAGGTGGAAGTGAGGCAGATCTCCACTAAACTCGCAGTGTCAGGGTCAGTTAGGCGGTTGATCACCTCCATGGCCTCCTTAATAGGGATGCAAGTGAATAGAGAAACTACATCAAAGCTAACAAGAATGTCCCCAGGGTCAAGCTTAATGTCCTTGAGTTCATCAATAAAGGAAGCAGAGTCTTTAACAAAGGACTCTTACGACCAACTAAGGGCTTAAGCTTTAATGCAAGAAACTTTGCAAGAAGGTAGGTAGGACCTCCAATGGTGTTGACAATGGGCCTTAAGGGAGCTCCTTCCTTATGAATCTTAGGGAGACCATAGATTCTAGGAGTAATAGGGTTGCTCTCAATGAGTTTATGGTGTAGGGAACTCACTCAGTTAATGGATTTAATGGCAAGAGCCACATTCCTAGCAACCTTCTTCAAAGGATTATTGGGAAGCTTTTTGTAGCTACCACTATTATGAAGATGATCTAACATTTTGTTGCGGTAATCAACCATGTCAAGGATGACGGCAGCATCGCCCTTGTCTGCCTTTAGAACAATGATATCTTTGTTCTCGCTTCAGGATCTGAGAGCTAAAGATTCGTCCTTGCTAAGGTTGCTCTTAGGGGGCTTAGCCTTTCTCAAGACAACCACAGAGTCGTGCCTAATAGTATCCTTGATCCTATGAGGTAAATCTTTGATCCCAAACTCAATGTCACAAATGATATCATCCACAAGGATCTTCCTAGGGGCTAAGGAAAAATTCATCCCTTTACCCAAAACATTAAAAATAGAAGGGGGAAAGGAGAAACTGGAAAGATTGATCACCCTATTATTAGAAGGTTTCTCATGTGATTTTCGCCGAAAAATCTCTCATAAACTTGATAAGGATCAGAGAAGCCTCAACTCTACAATTAAGTGAATTGTTTTACAAATTTTCATATATGTGTATTATTATTATTATTATCTAATTTAAAGGTACTTCCAAGTGAGACACAAAATTGGTGTATAAGACCCTTATTGTAATATAATAATAAAAAATTTAAATAAAATACAAGAATTATTAAAAAGAGTTAACAATAATAATGGTCATCCTTAAAAACGTTAATAAATGAACATGAATAAATGTTCATAAAATAATAAAATTGAAATAAGTCCCCAAAATATGAGTAGAACAAATTAATCATATGGTTTATGATATAATTGAGAATATAAAAGTTCCATTAAAAAGGGATAACGTAATTCCCATCAAAATAATAAATAAATAAAATAAATTGAATTATATTATAAAGAATAATAGATTCAAAAAGTAAGGTAGAAGGGGGTATATTACCATAAAACAGGTGAGCTCCCAAAAGGGAAAAGATAACAAGGATACTATACAATATGGGTTACAAAGGGAGGTACCAAAGGGAATAATGTGTTATAATAATATAATAAATAAATGAGCCCTAGTTAATAAATAAATTGGTTAACAAGCATTATGCAAGTGACCACAAATAGTTAAAGAATAATGTGATAAGCTCGTTGTATTGAATATATAATTTTGAGAGACTAATGCTGATTACCCATGGTATTATATGTATGTAGCCTATATAGAGGCTAGAGACATTCGAGTGATGGATGTCTAGTATTGTTTGTATTGACATGCATTAGCTTGTCGATTGATCTTTTTCCTTGAGTAACTGTATTGTGTTGCGCTACCTCAAGAGTGTGATTAATAAAGCGAATTATTTCTATCTTATTTGTGTATTGGCTCTTGGATTTATTTTATGAGAGAATTTGATATATTTGGACGTGAGATATACAACAAGTGGTATCTAGATCTCACATGCAAATATATAAAAGTGCAAAATATATGAGAGAAACAACACCAAAGATAGAGAAATAATGTTTGAAAATTATTCTTTATTGATAAAAATCTTGAGGTAGGGTGACACCATATAATTATATCTTAAGGAAGGAGAACATGAATCAAGGCATATGTTTGACAATACAAAACAATACTCAACATCCCTCACTTGAAAGTCTCTAGCCTCTATATAGGCTTCATACATACAAGACAATAGGTAATCACCATGGGTTTCTTAATACCATACATCCAATACAATGGACTTATCACATTAATCCCTAACTAATTGTGTTCCCTTGCATAATGCGTGTTAACTAGTTTGTTTATTAACTATATCCCATTTATTTATTATATTTTTACATCCCATTATTCCCTTGGGTACCTCCCTCTATACCCAAGGGAATAAAATTAGTCTGAAAATTTTATTAAAATTAATTTTACTATAATTAATTTTGACATACAAATACATAGCATTGTAAATGCAACAAACTAGCAATGAACCAATATATTTAATATTAATAGTGTATCAAGATTTGTATTAATATTTAATATTTGGTTTTATATATAAAGCGAAAATAACATTGTGATAGAGGATCTAACCTCATTTGATCTTCGGATTTCAGTCTAGGGTTACATTCTTGTTGCAGATAACCTAGCTTCTCATGGCTCCCCCATGTGGCATAAGGGGAGGGTCTTCATTCAATAATGTGGCAGAAGGATGTAGGTTGAGGAATTCACTTTATGTATCAATAAATTTTTATGTTAAAGAAACTCTAACCATCATTTGGGATTGTAATCTCCTCAAAAAGATAAGGAAAAGGAAAAATCCAACCTAGAAATAGCTAGTCAACAATGGAAGGGGGCCACAAACACTCGATCATGCCTCGTGTAAAGTACAAATTCCCCCAATACTTAAAATAATTTAAAAGAAGTTATAGAAAATTATTTCAATACATGAAGCATCACACACTAATATGTAAATTTGTGGGAATTTGATCATGAAATAGAACGATAATTGAATGTTGAGGAAAGATTTGTGGTAAAATATTAGTAGGAAAACATTCAATAGTGTACAAGAAGAAGTTTTGAAGTTGATTGAAATTACATCATTGCATGCATAGCATACATTAACAGAGACAATAATAAGGGTTATTTGGATATCATTGTAAGTGGGTGATTGTCCCCGGTACAAGAGCCCACATTTATTTTTCTATCTTTCATCTTCAGGGTGGTTGTGTGGTGCATATAGCAGAACAAAGAGTCCTTTAGGTTGGAGCGTGAGAACATCTTCAATCTTCAGGGTGGTAGAGTGGTGCAAGGTAGACAATAAAGTCTCCCTAAGGTTGGAGCCTCAAAATACTTTAGGGTGGTAGGTGGACTAGGGGAAGATGGACCTTGTAGGGGGTTGGAGGTGATAAAACTAGGGGGTTGGAGCCTCCTTATAGTTGGAGATCGTAAACCTAGGTGTTGGCACATCCTTTCAATTGGAGCTGATAAATCAAGGGGTTGGAGCCTCCTTCCATTTGTTTTTGGAGAATCTTGGAAGTTAGATATTCATGATGATGTAATCTTTAAGACATATATTAAAATGTTTTGGTGTTTTTTCTCCTAGAAGGGTTCCACCTAAAATTATTGTCTACTATATTTGATGTTGTGCATTGTTGAATGATGTTGTTAATTGTTTAATGTTTACATGATATGGTTTACATTTTTTAAAAGTTCCCCTTATTTACTAACACCCCGTCTTGGTATTGCTGGATTTTCCAAAAATTGGTATGAGAGGGTAGGTTTTTTCAATTGTAGCCTAACAACTGGAAGGAATATCTTAGGAGATCAAAGATGGGAGAGTCAAGGGATCACACATCCAAATGATTAAGGGAAGTGTGTGGTATTTCCCTAGTTTCAGGACCTATTACATTGGATGAAGAGTGATATGAAATGATCATATGTTAAACCTAAAGTAGAATTGATTATGCCAACAATGAAGTGAATGTTGACTTAGAGTGCTAAAAATGTGAGAACTGCTTGAGAAGAAAGACTTTATGATAGATAGAGAAACATAAGCAAGATGCAAAACAGAAGTGAAAAAAATAAATACATAGTGATACCATAGAACAATATTGATTATGGACTTCGCCCCTGATGGACTACGTCTCTAGGTCCGCTTTGAAGATGGGCAGCCACTTTTTTAGGATTGAATTTGAGGAGGTCGATTACACAGAAAATTGACCAAACTATTTTTGCATGTAGGCACTTCTGGCCACTATCATAAGAAATCTCTCTGAACCATCTTTTCAACGCCTATCACGGTTCTGAAATCTCACTCCAGATACTCCTGTTACACTAAAAACAAAACAACTTATATCCTCTAGAACCTACACATAAAACTCAAAACCACTCCTCCCCTCTTCATGAGTAAAACGATGAATTTATAGTCTCAGTAGGTTCATTTAAACTCCTTTTGACTAAACTGGGCATGAATGGCTATCAAAAGGGTTCATGAGTCTCGGTGATACCATCGTTTGAAACCTAGGGATTAGGTTCCATGGTAGTTTAATTAAATATTCCAAAACTCCAAGAAAAAACCCAAAATAGACCTCACGATAAGAGAAAACCATAGGTGGTTTGCTAAGGGGGTGGAGGAGGAAGGCCGTTACGTGTGACCAACCATGGTCTAACTGTAGGCTACCACCTGACGCTAGTTTCTGATGGTTTCGGCTAATGGTCAGCGATGATGTAACCATGTGACCTCACTTCCCGATGGTCTTGGATGATGGTGCAACTTACCTCCAATAGTTGTGGTCAACTCTCACATTTCGACTACGACCTCGCAGTTATGGTTAGGTGGATTCCTACTGTGGTTTTGGGACTGAGTGTTATGTAAACCCCAATGGCTAAACCTTTATCCAATCACATGCATACGGTTCCGATGAAGTCTAAAACCTCATGGTTAGGGCTCATATTTGTATTTTGCAATGTTTTTAATACATGGTTTTGTTTGTAATACAATAGCCTCAGAGGGTTTTAGTCATAGATTTATATGTCTAGGTGTTTGTAGCTTATGTTTTTTAACATGGTTTGGAAATGTATCATGGTCCAAGAGGGTACATAGTTTAGGGAATAGTATTTAATGTATTGTTTGAGGTTTTACATGTAGATTTAGGGTTTTAGATCTTAGTTCAGGTTTTTGTCATTTCAATACATGAATTTTGTTGATAAGTACCCATGTACACCTCTTCGTCACAAAGCAACATTGTCAACGTTGCATGACGAAAAACCCATGTCAACAACCAGACCCTGGTGAAACTGATGACAATCACATGTTGACACCCAAGTGTCAAACCATATCACCACGAAAACCATATACATTACTGAACAACGTAAACCATAAACATCACATTTGAACATGACGACACCAGACACTAAATGTTGAGGATGAAACTGAACTTATGTAACTGATCTGACAAGATCCTCCTCGATCAATCCTCTCCACTTGAAAGCTTATGGACCGCAAAATTTTGACTTAAACAGATAGTCGATGAGGGTAGAGCTCCCTCACTCTCCACCTTGCCCCGATGATGTACCAATACATTCATTCAACCACCTGAAAGTGATGACCATGGTGATGTTGACCATGTAACATGTTGAATCTATGAACTGTTCCACTCTTCTGTAGTATGCATAACTTGCGAAGATGGTGAAACAACCTCTTATGAACATGGGAAATACCATGAGTTAGTGATTCATAATCATATTTGAAAACAATCTCTACAGGATATTATTCAATACTATTCACATGTATTAACAATCTATATTGCAGAATGACAGAGACAATCAAAGACATTCTTGACATCAAACCAGCTATTTGACTTGATATACTTTCAAGATTCCTCATTACTAAGTGAACTTGCTGCAATAAACCGATCAAACTGTAAGGTGAACACTACTGCAACTTAGCTTGATTTTGAAAGTATTGAAATGATTGTTGATTTGTTTGAATCATTGTTTCTTTATTCCTTAAATGATGTTTCCATTGATTATCACTTTCACTTGATGCATAAGCTTGCCTTAGATGTATTGGATACTTTGATACTACTTTAGAAAAGGCTTTGATATGAAAACAACTAGGCTTCCTCTCCACTTGAAAAGAGGCTTCCAAATTGTTTGAAACATGAAATGGTGACACGATACAAGAGAAATTTAATAATGAATTTTCCCAATACTCACCTGCATCCTTTAAACTTATAGCTTCCAAACTTGGACTGAAATAATTCATTCTCACATTAGGAAGAGGAGCTTTAGGCATGAACTATAATTCATCTTGTATTCCCTACTTATGAGTAAGATGTTTAGTTTCTTTAAATAGAATTGGAAAATTTTCTAGCTCTTTGATCAAACTATCTTTAAGCTGAGACTCATAACTTGAACAAACATCATGTTGATTCTTACGTTGTTCCTTTAGAAGCATGATTACAAATGTATTATTTTAACTTATTAATTGCTTCAACTGATTAGAAACAACTAAATTCAAGTGATGTTTACTTTCATGTGCCTAGAAAATAAACTCAACCCATCTTTCTTAAGGTGATATTTATGCTCTCTTTTATAAAATATTGCATCACGATCATAAAGATAAGGAATTCCTAAGACAACTCCACATATGTCTACCAGAACCACATCTAATTCCACATCATCAATGTAATTAGTTGTAATGGAAAATATTAATCAACACTATTTTCTGAGTTTTATCTGAGTTGACTTATTTAGCAATCCTAATGGGTAAGGTCTTGGATGATTCTATGTCTCCAAACCCAAATTCTTAACTAAATATTTAAATATTAATTTTTCCTGTGATCAACTATCAACATCGTATCTACCTTTGTGTGCTTAAAAGTTATCCTTATGTTAAATAATTCAACTCTTTTATCCTCGTTCGAAGGATTTATGTTTGATGAAGATGCAATAGTATTCGAAATTGAACTAGTGTCAGAAATTTTACCTGTTGAAACTATGGCAGTTATCCTCATTTCATCACCTAAATCAGAATCTAGATCTTGTTGGACTATTGCAATTGCTTTGTTTTCATCCTTCTCTTTAAGGAAATTTTTGGGCTTAAGTTCTATATGAAGTTTCCAAGAATTAGATTCATCATGACTGATTCTCTAGTAATGAGAATAGGTAGATCTTGCATCTGAGTTGTCGCTGATTTTTTTTCTCTTCGAATTATTCTTCCCTTTAATGTCATTGGAACCTTTGATTTCCAACTCTTTGGATGCTTGCAGTGAAATCTTGAATGGTCTACCACCTGATTCAATATATATGGCTTGAACACACACTTCATAAAAATCATTAGGATTAAACATCAATAATGTATGCTGCAAATATGAATGTAAACTGACGATGCATTTTAATAAAGTTTCACGTGTATCCAATGAAATACCAAGCACCAATGCTTTCCATTTGAACTCCCGAGTAAACTTCTGAACACTCTGCCCTTTACCTTGCCTCAAATGCTCCCAATCAATAATAGCTTGCTGCATGTATCCTAAAGGATAGAATTATTTCCTAGTAGCTATTAAAAACTTAGACCATGAAGAGATGACTTTTTGTTTTCGCTTTACATCTATTTGAGTTTTTCTTTCCCACCAGATTAAAGTTGTTCCCCCCATTCTAAGTGTAGCTAACAAAATTTTCGTTTTATTGTCAGAGATGTTCTGAATACGACAATACACTTCTAGCTGCTTTATCTAGTTATCTAACTTTTCAGGATTCATTTCACCATCATAAATAGGTAACTCAAAATTTTCACGTTTTAAAAGAGATACTTTCTTAGGTTTCTTTTCTGTTTCATATTTCTCACCTTATTATCTTCTTGAAGTTTTCCCAACATCTATTGCATAGTCTAGAATGCTCGCTAAAATTGTTCATCACTCATCTTAGTTTCAGGATTTTTACCGACATGAGATATTGTCAAGGTTGACTTGTGAACGACTCTTTGCTTTCCAATCTTTGGATCAATTTGCTCGAGGATTCCTTCTCCACGTTGCGAATTCGACCTGGTTAAGAGTCATTCACAAATTCTACAAATGCAACCTACTCTGATACCGAATTATATGATATGAAATGATCATATGTTAAAATTGAAGTAGAATTGATTATGCCAACAATCAAATCAATGTTAACTTATAGTGCTGGAAATGTGAGAACATCCTAAGAAGAAAGAGTTTATGACAGATGGAAAAACATAAGCAAGATGGAAAACAAAAGTGAAAACAACAAATACACAATGATATTGCACAGCAAGATTGATTACGGAGTTCGTCCTTGATGGACTACATCTCCAGGTCTGCTTTCAAGATGGGCGACCACTTTATAGGATTGAATCTGAGGAGGTCAATTACACATAAAATTGACCAAACTAAATGTGCACACACGATCTTCTTGTCACTGTCATAAGAAATCTCTTTGAACCATATTTCCAATGCCTATCACGGTTCCTAATTCTGACTCCAGATGCTCCTGTTACATTGAAAACAAAACAACCTATATCCTCGAGAACCTACACATAAATCTAAAAACCACTCCTCCCCTCTTCACAAGTAAAATGATGAATTTATAGGTTTAGTAGGTTCATTCGAACTCTTTTTGACTAAAATTGGCAAGAATGGCTAGCAAAAGGGTTCATGAATCTCGGTCATATCATGGTTTGACACCTACGGATTAGGTTCCATGGTATTTTAATTAAATATCCAAAAAATCCAACAAAAGACCTGAAATAGACCTTAGGATAAGAGAAAACCGTAGGCAATTTACTGACCGGGTGGAGGAGGAAGGTCGTTACATGTGACCATCCATGGTTTAACTGCAGGCTGCCACTGAGCACTAATGTCTGACGGTTCCAACTAACGGTCAGCACCATGTCAACATGTGACTTGACTTCCGACAGTCTCAGCTAATGGTGCAGCTAAGCCCCGACAGTTGTGGTCAGCTCCAACTATTGCGTTAAGGTTGCTCACATGCCAACTACAACTTAGCCATTACGGTTAGCTAGATTCCTGCTACAGTTTTAGGACTAAGAGTTATGTCAACCTCGATGGCTAAACCTTTATGCGGTCACATGCATATGGTTTCGACGCAACGTAAAAACCCACGGTTAGGGAATGATATCTCTATTGTGTAGTGTTTCTAATACATGGTTTTGTTTGTAGTATAGTAGCCCGAGAGGGTTTTAGTCATAGATTTATATGTCTAGGTGTTTGTAACTTAGGTTTTTTAACATCGTTTCGAAATGTATCATGGTCCAAGAGGTTATTTAGTTTAGGGAATAGTATTTTAATGTATGGTTTTATGTTTTAGAAGTAGATTTAGGGTTTTATATCTGAAGTTAGGGTTTTTTCATTTCAATACATGAATTTTGTTGACAAGTACCCATGTACACCTCTTCATCGCAAAGCGATATTGTCAACGTCACATAGTGAAAAGCCCATGTTGACGACCAGACCCTAACAAAACTAATGACAATCACATGTCGAAATTGAGGTATCAAACCATATCACCATGAAAACCAGATACGTTACTGGATAACCTAAACCATAAACATCGTTGTCGAAGTTGACGATACTGGACACTGAATGTTGAAGATGAAACTCAACTTGTGTAACTGATCTGGTGAGATCCTCTACGATCAAAGAGAAACAAGTTGGTCCAGTTCCTTTGTTCAATGAAACAAGCTATGAATTTTGGAAAGGTAGAATAGAAGCCTATTTGTGAGCTCTTAGATATGATGTATGGTGTTCAATTATTTATGGAAACATATCTACCAATGAGTGAAGGACGTACAATACAAAATCAATGAATGTCATTTTAAGTGCTTTACCAGACTCTATGAGATCCAATGAAGGTCAATGCACATCAACTAAATAACTTTGGGAGAAGATTCAAAATATTTACATAAAAAGGCATGCAAGTAAAGATGAAGATGATGATGATACTAAGAGAAAATATCCTGGTGACAATTAAGAAAAAGCAGAAGTGGACATGGAGATAGAATTGGCCAAGGAAGAAAAATCAAATACTCGAAGCTACAATTATTCAAAATCAAAAGGAACTTCATGAAACTCTAGTAGAAATAAACATGATTAGAAAGGAAAATGAATGGCAGACGAAATAAATGAGGGATTTTGACAAAGCAACAAAAGAATTTTCCCTCCTAAGACTTCAAGTTGAGGAAGGAGAAAGGACAGACAAAATATTAACAAGCAAGTTGAAGGAAACTATTTTGAAGTATGAATTGTAAGTTTCTCAAAAGAAACATGAGCGTATTTTGAAAATGCAAGATGTTGAAAAGAGGAATTGTGTCATTAATAAAAAGGATCAATAAATTGCTTGCTTAAAGATGATGAAAAAAGAAGCAGGTGAAGCTCCATGCAATGAAGGCACAAGTTCCATGCCCCCATAAAGCAATCTTAAAGAAAAGATTGAAAGGAAAATCCTTTATAGGTCAAATCGAAGTGAAGGATAGAAGAAGATTGAAAGTGTTGTTGCTCCAAGAAGTAATCCACCTCCAAGAAAGAATGTATTCAGAAGATGATCAAGGCAAGAAATTTCAACTAGGTACACTCATATATTTTATGGGTATTGGTTTCATGTACTAAATTTGGACATAAGGCGAGGTATTGCTAAGCTTATGATATGGACGGATCAAGGTTATTATCAAAACCTTAAAAGCAAGTTTGTAGGAACATATGACTTATATCCAAATTCCATCATGAATAGAGAATATAAGCTAGTTGTTTTGTCATCCAGGTACCACTTTGAATGCTTCAATTTCCATAAGTATGGACATATAGCTTGTGATTGCAGATACATGATGGGATCTTCCATGAAGGACAACTCTAATATTAGGCACAAAAAAAAAATTGGAGAAGAAAACGAAAGCAAGAAGATTAAATGAATGGAGAAATCTTAGAAGTCATGCTCTCATGATTCGTAAAGTCACAAGACCACGATGAATCTATAGGAACAAAGGAACATTTCAAGGCTCAAAGTGATCTTGCAATAAAGCAAGTTTGTATATCATTTTAAAAAATTTGACTTGGATACTCCGAGTCCCGTGAATGTTGAATAGGGGGCGTCTCTATAACTACAATTCCAAATTTGATGATCTATCACGAAGTTTGTTTTGGAAAGGAAATATCACATTGATTGGATGATTGTTTATGGAGTATACTGTGTCACATTGATTGATTGCTTCAAGCTGGAATGAAAATGACAAGTTGTGTGAGGCATAAAAAGACATAGGGAGATAAACTATCAGAGAGAAATAAAAATTGCAGGAAGACCAAGGGAGATACTTCATCAGGGTAAGTTACCCTTTGTGATTGATGTGAAAGGGGAGAGAAATTAGGGTAGGAATATTAGAAGCATGGAGACAGAGGGAGAAGTAATCACAAGGAGAGTATGTGTGTTGC
The DNA here is from genome assembly GCA_000404065.3 of Pinus taeda. Taxonomy (NCBI): domain Eukaryota; kingdom Viridiplantae; phylum Streptophyta; class Pinopsida; order Pinales; family Pinaceae; genus Pinus; species Pinus taeda. The sequence continues at coordinate 218,420 of APFE030059524.1, forward strand.
CATCAATGACAAAGGGGGAGATTACTTAATGGTGTTGTTATTGATTCCAACATCAGTATTTGAATGCTCTTAATGTACACCAATGGATTGCTTTGATTAGAAGTTCTAATGGAAAAGAAGCCCTTGAAGGAGGAGAAGGAACCCCACTAGTTTAAAAGCCCCATGCATTGTGATCATGATGTCCCACATTTGATGAGGTGTTTCAATGATAGGATCAATGAAATCGCAAGTAAGACCACCATCATTGTATTCCTAGTCATGCCAATTCCAATGATAGGTGACACGCCACATAAATCCTCACGGTTGAGGAGATATATTCCTTCAAAAACAATGCCCCAAATGTGTGGTGAGGAAGCCCAAATCAATGATAACATACAATCTTTTAATTGGGTAAAAATGAGCATTTATATTGAAGAAATTTTGATTAACTTGAGTGGGTCTTGGGTTGATTAATCAACCCTCAAATTGAGGAATTTTGTTTGTTAAATCGACTTCGAAAGGAGGATTTAGTCATCCCCTAATAATAATTTTAATTGTAGAAATTATTCTAACTTGGAAATAAGGTTGGATCAATGAAAAAAATTATTTTAATTAGGCATGAATTAAGGTGAGCTCCATGAATTCTATTGCTAGTCGACCCTCCTTCTAGACCCTTCCTCCCTATATGAGGGCATTTAGCTCCCTTCAGGATGTATAAATCAATCATGAATTATCTAATGTATTTACACTAAAATTTGTTTTGAGGCCTAGGAAATCAAGAAGATATGTTGGAGCTCAATTTTCTACGGGTTAAGAGATTCATAGTTTTATCTTTCTTATGACAGTTTTTCACTGGACAAATGTCATTGGTCTGAAGCAATGTTTTTCTCTCTATCAATTGTATTATTGGCTACCTTAGAATCTGATCTTCAACCCCCCTCGGTTTTGTTGGAGGCTTATCAAGGTCATAATTACGGTTGAATTTTGGAGTTCCTGCATGATATTTTTTTATCCCTCCCCATGGCATAACATTGTTGTATGACATCAGCCCTCTTGAAGATTAAGCTAAGCCTTTTTTGAAGTTCAAGGAAATTTCAAAGGCTGATTCAAATTTAAAATCTAAATAGAAATTGAATTTAAAAGAAACAAATGAAGTATGATAAGAAGAAGTCCAAGGCAAAATCTTAATTGAAGGGCTTAAGGAAGACACAATCATGATAGAGGTTAAGGGGCTACAAGGGGCATCTCCAAGGAAGGAAAACTTGAAAAAGTCTGAAGCTATCAATGGTAGAAAGAAGCAAACCTCTCATTAATTCAAGGGCTTAAGGAAGACACAATCATGATAGAGGTTAAGGGTTTACAAGGGGCATCTGCAAGGAAGGAAAACATGAAAATGTCTGAAGCTATCAATGGTAGAAAGAAGCACACCTCTCATCAACAAACTTAATTGAGGTATGAGACAAGATTTTGTCAATTCTTTAATTTGTGTTTGAGTTGAATGTTGAAGCAAGATTTGGTTAAAATATTTGTAAGAAGACCTTTGACAATGTTCACAAAGCAATTTTGAAGTTGATTTACATTACATCATTGCATACCTAACATACGTCAACAAAGACAACAATAAGGGTTATTCTGATATCATTGTAAGTGGGTCATTGTCCCTAGTATGGCAACCTATATTTACTTTTATATATGTTATCTTCATGGTGGTTAGGTGGTGCATGAAGGAGAATGAAGACTCCTTCAGGTTGGAGTCTGAAAACATCTTCAATATTCAAGGTGGAAGGGTGGTGCAAGGTGGACACTAATGTCTACCTCAGGTTGGAAAGTGAAAAATATTTTAGGGCGGCATGGTGGTGCTAAGGCAACTTGGAGCTTATAGCTGGTTGGAGCTTCCTTATAGTTGGTGCTGGTAAATCAGGTGTTGGAGCATCCTGTCAATTCGAGATGATAAAACTAGTTGAATTACAACACAAGAATAATTGAGATGATGTTGGTAGTCACTTCTCATATGGAGATAATTCAATATTTGAATGCAAGCGACAGGACCTTAATTAAGTCAATGGAGAGCTAGAGTGGAATCTCAATCAAAGAATTAGAGGAAAGCGAGTTAGACAAATGAATGCATTAACTGAAAATTCAAGACAAATGGAAAATTTTCAAGGATCACATATAATTGCAGGTCTTAATATTCCAAGATTTTTGGTATCCATGGATCATGAAAACAACAAACTTAATTTATTAGTTCTATAACTCAACCTCATAGGTATTATAAATAGGATATAAAGCTA
>APFE030059524.1:223207-258284 GCA_000404065.3 Pinus taeda
AATGATAATGAGAGAATTATGAACATATCCAAAAATGAAGACAATGTTGATGTCATAATTGAGAAGTAGCATCATACAATACTTAGGTCTATGAGTTATCTAATAAGATTCAAAATATAAAGCTTTAAAATAAAGAGAAATTGGCTTACTTGAATGATGTGCTAATTATTATTATTATTTAGAAATTGTAGTCATAGGTTATCCAAAAAGATACAAATAGTGAATCATTATTAAAGGCCTAGGAAAACCTTCAAGTATTTTTATAAGTCACTCTTGATCCTTCTCCATACAACATTTAATTGATTTGAATCAAAGGATTTGAGACAAGATAATCAATCAAATGAACATGTTTAAGCCATTCTTTGAGATTAACAGTTGAAGAAGAAGGACAAATTGTTTAGTTTAAAAAAAATTGTCATAAGAATCATTGGAAGCTATATGAATGAAAGATTGAACTACTTTGATTATTGACATAGAAAAGGTAAATGAAAAAATGAATTGATTCTTACAATTTAGGATAAGATAACAAAGTTGAAGAAGGTGGAAAGGGGATTCAATAGCCAATTTTATCCAATTTGAAATTTAGTTTACCTTATCCATGGACAATGGAAATTCGGACTCGTAAAATGCTTTTCATGTGGTTTGGGACACATGACAAATATCCAGGAAGAAATTCATGGTCCTTTGCATGGTTTAGTTATGCTCAAAACCATACCAGTGACCAATATTAACATGTTGGGGGATTTTCTCATTACTATTCAACATTTACGTAAAGGAACTTGGTTAAGAGACAAACATTTGCCTTGTCTAATGTAATATATAAAATTATTTCTAAGTTAATGGCTAAGAGATTGAAACCAATTCTCTCTAGCATAATCTCCCCGGAAGAAACGACAAATTCTAGATGGTTTGGTGGTATCTTGGGAAGTGATTCATTCTCTTAAACAAAGAAAGGAGATGGGAATGATGATAAAATTTGACCTCTCAAAAGCGTATGACCGTCTAAATTGGAAGTACCTCAAAGAAATCCTAATGGCATTTGGCTTTTGTAATAGATGGGTAAACTGGATTTATAATATGATATCTTCTCCCAATTTCTCCATCCTTTTGAATGGGTCATGAACGTCAACCTTCAATGCCACAAGAGGTTTGAGACAAGGGGATCCTTTATCCCTTTTCTTGTTCATAATTGCAGCTGAAGGACTAGGATGATACTTTAAAAAAGAACTGAGGGAGGGGAAAATCAAAGGAATGAGGCCATGGGGAAAAAACTTAGCTATTACTCATGAGAAGTTTATCGATTACATCATGCTTTTTTGTGTTGTCTCTCTAAGAGAAGTTAAGAGGATAAAGCAGATTCTGGACCTCTTCATGGAAGCATCGGGCATGGAAATTAACAAGGATAAATCTTGCACTTTTCTTTTCTAACACCTCAGAAAAGATTAAAGCCCACTTGACCAAAACTTTGGGCTCCTCTCATGAATTACATTCAAAATAATTGGGAAACCAATTAGCATTAAACCCTCTAAGGATAGCAAACTCGCAACAAACTGTGGGAAAACTCAAGAATAGACTAGCAAGCTGGTCCTTCCTACTGCTGAACGTAGCGAGAAGACTAGTGCTCCTTAAATCAATTCTCTAGGCAATTCCCATCTATCCTCTTTTGGTGATGGCGGTCCCCAAAGGAGTATGTATAAAAATGACAAAAATATTCAGAAAATTCATGTGGGGTGGTCCTAAACAAAAAAAGGAAATGGACCCTAGTATCATGGAAAGGCCTCTGAGAACATAAAGAAGAAGGGGGACTAGGTCTTAGGGACCCGGGCATATTGAACCAAGTTCTAGGCGCAAAGCAATGGTGGAGGTGGACCAGGGGTGGAGAATATTTATGGAAAAGGATATGGACCAAAAAATATAATATTCCCATAACTACTAAAGACATTCTGAGACTGGAGAAAGTCCCAAGAGGATCCACAATATGGGACCTCGCTAGTGAGAAAAGAGATATTATAGGCAGACAGGCCTTCTAGGAAATTAGGAACGGAAGCACAGCCAAATTTAGGGAGGATGCCTAGCAGCAAAGGGAAAGAATGATAGAGATACAAGGCCTGCAAAATACATATCAGAAGGTTGTAACGGGAGGATTAAAATATGACAAGGAATATTGGAAAGAAGAGGGGGAAGATGAGACTTGGCGAACTTGGAGGAAAATAGAAGAATGGGACAACAACATAGATCAAGAGCAGAAAGAGAGAATAGTAAAAGAAATGGAATCAAGAAGAATCAAAATTAGAACGGGCCTAGATATACTCATATGGGGGAGATCCACAAAGGGAACCGCCACGGTGAAGGAAGCTTACTATCTAACCACCAGTGAAGAACAAGAAGAGGATGCTCTGGAATGGAAGCAAATATGGAGGAACGAGTGGTGGCTGAAGGTAACTCTGTTCGCTTGGTTAGTAGGGAAGGGAAGAAGGGACCAGATATAGAAAAGGGGATTCGAGGGACCTCCTAGATGTAACCTATGTAAACAAGACAAAGAAACTGAGGAACACCTTTTGAACTCATGTAATATGCCGAGCAGCAATGGGAAGAAGTTAGGAACCTTTTGGAAAGTCAAACAAAGATCCCCTTGATATCAAACAAACCATCTTCCAATGGGGGAAAGCCTAATTCTCAAGGCCTGTGGTGAGGAGAGCTTGGAGTCTTGCAATGGGATTTAATATATGGTTTATATGGAAAGAGAGAAATCAAAGAATCTTTCATGATAAAGACAATCCTCCATATATGATTTGGTAAAGAATGCAAAAATTGATAAGGGAAACTATTTTAGCAGAGAACTGGGAGGAAGAAGACTAGAAAATGACCCCAGATGAAGACCGAATTTTAGCGAGCCTAAATCTGGAATATAACATGGTGTATCCGGAAAAGAACATGGAATATAAACTTCATAAAAATAAATTTTGATGGGGCTTCTAAGGGAAACCAAGGCCAGCAGGATTCAGACCTATCTTCAGAGATAATGAAAGAAGCATTAGATGGGTTTACCCTGACATGGGGCATAATGACTAATAATGAAGCTAAATTGATGGCAGTCTATAGCAATAAGAAATGGATATACAAAATTGGAAATTGAAGGAGACTCACAGCTAGTAGTAGAAATGCTAAGGAAACTAAACAATGGGAAGGATTGGGAACATGTAGCAAAGAGCTGGAGGACGGGAGGGTTATACAGAACCTGGAAGATATAATGAAACACATTGATTAGAAAATTATTAACCACTTTAGGAGGGATGGAAACAAATCAGACTTCGTGAAGGGTGGCATGGCAGGACACCTTGCAATAACATAATAACACAGAATGATAGGATGGAAGGCAGGCTAAGAATGATATCGAGAAGTAGCTAAGAGAGAGCAATGAAGGGAGAAGGTGGGGAGAATGGTGGTAGTTGACGGGATGTAGGATAGCTGGCACAAGACCAAGAAGACGAGGAGATGGGGAGCATGGAGATTGGAAGTTGCAAAGAGAGGAGGCGCAAAAAGGTAGAGGCTGGTAAATAGGTGATGAAACTTGGCATGCAAAGATGCATGTAAGTGAAAAATTGTACATTGATTTATGTGATAACACTGATGAAACTTGGCATGAAAAGATGCATGTAAGCAAAAAATTGTACATTGATCTATGTGATAATGGGAAATGGGAGGTGGTTTAATAGTTGTAGAAGGTAGAAGATAGGGGAAGGGAGAGAGGGGCCACCCATACACTATAATTTTAGGTAGAAAATAGAGAGGGAAAGTATGAGAAAGGCAGCCACAGAATCGAGCATGGAAGGGAGTTACACAGGGCAGGATAAGAGTACTCACAATCCCACAAAGGAAGAGAAAACTCCTAAACAAAGTTACCACTTTCAAACTAGGAAAGGTCGAGCGGGGAAGATCAAGCATCTAGAGGAAAAGAAATAAGGAGAGGAAAAGAACCTGGGAAAGAAAACTAAGTGGTATGGAGGTGAGCGATTCTCAGGAGCTTCATTCTTCTAAACTGGTTAGGGAAGCAAGGCAACAAACAGTTAGTGCAGGCCGGGGAAGGAGGTACAGGTGCCTAAAGAGAGGTCATCAAGTAGGTAGCCAAGATCAGAGTACCCCATCACGAGTTACCAAGAAACATGCCAGGAAAATGATGAAACATAAGGTGCAGGAGGGGGAAAGAGCCTAAAGTGAAGAAACCAATGCCTACATCAGAAGGATAATCCAAGAATTAGAAGCATCAACCATGCACACCCTTAAATGGAGAATTGAGGTAACCTCATTCCAGACCTAGGAAATACTCGGAGTAGCCTATCTTTGTATAAGCATGCCCTACATATTTATTGGGTATTGAAGAGACTACTGGATAAAGTAATGGAGGAGGTGGCTATGGAGATGGCATAGATGGCCAAGGGCATCCCAAACTTGAAGAAATAAATGAAGAACCTAGAGATAATTTTGCTCATGCAGGATAGCAAGTTAGAGGAGATTCAACAACATCTGTAGGAGATAGTTCTTGTGCCAAAAAAGAAGACAATTTGCTTGGAAATATGGTAGACTAATCCTCCTAGATATGTTTAAGGTGTTCTTTATGTCCATAGGAAACAACATTAGTTTTTTTGGCAGTATAGTGCATTTGGCTTGGATAAGCAGACTTGTTCTTTTTTGTTAGTGGATGGCGTACAAAAACTTAATATGGCGACCTGGTTTCCCTTCTGGGCGGGATGAGGTCACCAAATGTATGTATCCATTTCAACCAGATTAAATAGATAATGAAAGGTCCTTCTCTAGCTTACAAAAAAGAAATTATTTAAACATGCTTCCTAAGTTTGATGGGGAAAGTGAAAAATCAACAAAATATCATATTTCTGCCTTTCAAAAGTGCATTGATAATCTAACAATCAAACATTAATATGTATATAAAAATATGTTTTTTCAAATTTTAGAAAGAGATGCTAAGAAATGGTTTTCAAACTTACTTATAAATTCAATTGAAAATACTTCATGGCAAACAAAATTCATGGCAATTGAAAATACTTCATGGCAAAACAAAATTCATAGCAATTGAAAATTAAGACATAAAACATTTAAAAAAAAAAACTAAATATCTTTTAAACATTTTAATTTTTTTTTCAACCAAACACATTACATTTAAAAATATATCAATATTTTAAAGATAAAACCAAACTCAAGATATTCATTTGCTAAAGCACAAATAATGAAGTTATACAGCGAAGAAGCAATTAAAAAACAAAAAAGCAAACAAACAATGGGTTTGCCACATAACCTCGTAGGTTTTAGGCATTCCCTGTATCATCCCAGGCATAGTAGTTAAATTGTTTCAGCAAACCTAAAGAAAATGGGTGAAACGAAATATCTTTCACAATCCGTATTACGTTACGGAGAAATTGCATTAAATATAATTTGTCATTGGTTCGAACTATTCAGTGGTCATCGTCAAAATAAAATTATCCGTTTCCCCTAACCTTTAGAAGACTGAAATGATAAATCTTTTACAATAAGCGTTGAATGGGCATCTCGAATTGACAGAGAGGACATGTATGTTGACTAAATAACGCGTGCCTCCTCCCCAGTTTCTATTGCTCCTGGCCAATTGAGCACATTGAATTATTTTCAACTGAACTTTTTAAATTTCTTTTCCAACTGAACACATTGCATATTTTAAAGATAAACTCACATACAATATTTTAAAGATAAAATGAAACTCAAGATATCCATTTGCTAAAGCACAAATAATGAAGTTATACAGATAAGAAGCCATTAAAATACAAAAAAGCACACTAACAAAAGGTAACCTAGTAGGTTTTACGCCTTGCCCATATCATCCGAGGCCAAATTATTTCAGCAAACCCTAACGAAAATGGCTGAAATGAAAAATATTTCACAATCAGTCTTACTTGAAATGGGAGAGATTGCATTAAATATAATTTATCATCGGTTTCGAACTATTCAGTGTTCTTAGTCAAAATAAGATTATCTATTTAGCCTAACCTTTTTAGAAGACTGAATTGGCATCTTGAATGGGCAGCTCGAATTGACAGAGAGGACATGTATGTTGCCTTTCCAGCCATCTAAATATGCAGGTCTCGTGGTACATATGCCCGCATGGCATAACGCGCGCCTCCTCCCCCACTTTGTATTGCTCCAGTCAAATTGAGCACATTGAATTATTATCATCATTGATATGTTGTTCAGAAATGATTACTCGGGGCAACTGCTGCACGGCAGCTCTATCCGCCCGTCCGATAGGTACAGCTGGTTCTCCTCTTTCGCGACGTCGTATTATTGTAAGTACAAGTACAAATCTTTCCCAACTCAATTCTTCTCTTCTTTCGCGCGAACGTACAACTCGTTCTTGAGTAACAGCAGCTACTGCTTCTGTTCTCGCATTGTCAGTTGCAGCAGCTACGTTAATTGTGAAGTAATTTTGTTGTGTAACAGTTGCAGGCTTATATGAGGAAGCAGTTAGTGGTCTCACGTCACTGTCATCACTCGGATGATTGGAACTAATGATCCTACCACTCCTCCTGTCATTATACACACTCCTACCACTCCTCCTGTCACTATCCACACTCCTACTCCTACTTCTGCTCCGAGCATCACTACGGGACAAGGAAGAAGCGTTTGAGGTACTCCTACCGCGGCTGGTATTCCTGCTCTAAGTGTTTCTCCTCGTCCTCTTCGGCTTTCTCCTTCCATAATTTCGGCTATTATTCTGATAAAAATGCACTAGCAGAGACTGCTATTCTTCTGATGAGGCACGAAGCTGATTCATATATTAAAACAACAGAGTTAAAATAAAACCCACTAGAAGAGACAAGGATGAAAGGCACTAGCTGACTCGCAGAAAATAAATTAACGGACAGAAAATAAATAAATTAACGCACCAGCTGAGTTAAAGATAAAACGGACAGAAAATCTTAAAACTGCAGAGAAAAGGATGAAACCCAAATTTCCACAATGGCAACTTCTACTTCTGCATGATCGCAGACCACCCACTACACCGGACAGCCATGTAATGGTAAGTCATGCACCTCAGCATTGCTTTCTCCCTATTAGCCTTCTCCAACAGCTTCTCCATAGGTATACCTTGTGCTGCCATGATGTGTTGCCAGTTTTCCTTGATCATTTGTAACTCTATCTCAGCTTTCTGATCCTTAAGTTTCTTGTTATGTTGCTCAAAGTATCTGATAATCGACTTGGCCCTCTCTAAGTTGGGAGATAAATCCTAAATCTGTGCTTGCTATTCTTGCATGATTTCCTTGACATTTTGGCCCACAGTTGAATCATCATCCTCGATGAGAATGAAGTCTGTCTCATGCTCACGTGAAGGCCCCTAATCTTGCATTGGCCCTTTGCCTCTGTCCTATACCTGCAGTGTCAACGTCCGAAGTGATGCCCCTTCCACACCAAGTGAAGATAACACTCCTTGGTTACTGCAAACAACTATCGGGTGCCCTTCTGATATGTAATGAAAATGGACACAGTAGCAGTGTATGGGTCATGGCCTTCATGCTGATGGGAAGGTCCACCTATCTCAAATCTAGTCTCTGAAGGTCCCTGTGCAACTCAGAAGAAATCTCGAGAGATAAAATCATCTCAGGTGATACTTGTAAATCAAGGTAATGCACCAACAAAATCTTGATGAGAGCAAAATGACAAATGCTATTGAACTACTCCTCAGGGGTCTTGTGTTGCACAAGGGAGGTCCTCCTCTTTATGTTTCAGCATATGAAATATGGGATGTTCATCATGGGTACCCAGTGAAATGCATGAGCAAATTAATGTGATAAGCATATAACCGAGAGAAACGGCCTTCATAACTGAAATAATTCATAATTAACTTCATTAGAAGGGCATATTCATCTTTAAGATATCACAAGGGAAACACCCTCTTAAGCTGCCTCAAGAAAGTAGGTTTAATATATGGCTCATAATGCTATCGGTCAACTTTTTGTCTCTTGTTCCATCGCTCTCCAACATTACGCATGTCGGTAGCTAATGATATAGAGTCTCGTGTAAGTGTGAAAGTAACACCCGCCAAAGTAACTTGAGCACCATGCAAATGTAGAAGGAATAAGTGAGCCAACTTGTGGTGAAATTGAAAATTTGCAACCTTTTCACAAAACTCATAGCATGACTAAAACTTAAAAGAAGAGATGGCAAGAGGGCAGGCCTGAAATTCTGTGAGGGTGGACGGTTCTTCTCTAACATGTCTGTCACATTTATGAGGCCTTCGGGATGGATGTTCTTCTGTGGGTGAGTCACTTTGAGTTTCCACCTCATAGTTGAATGAATGATTAGATAACATAATTGATGCTATGAAAATTGCTTGGAGAAATAAATGATGGTCGCAAGACTGTGTTGGACTGCTGTTGTAATATGGTTGAAATCTGTCACCAAGGGAGCAATGTAACAAGGGACTGTTAGGGACGGAAAATATGAAGGGATTAAGAGTATTAGGATAGATTTTCTTTAGGGCAATGTAGGAGGATTTGGGAACTTTCCATAGGGTAGGGTATGGGGTTTTACATTGGTTAATGGGTGAAAGAGAATTGAGGATAAGGGTTTAGTATTTTTAGGGGATAGGGAACAATGAAATTCAAAGGGATATGGTATAAGGGAAAAGGGAATGAAGGAAAAAGAGACAAATGGGATGGAGGGGGAACTTTGATAACAAAATGATGAATTTGCAACCCTTTAGAGCAATTGACATAAGGATTTTTAGAGGTAGGGTTTGGAAATTTTGTTTCAAACATTTGGAACCATAAACCACCATCACATAACACAGAAAAATGGATGAACCACCAAGATTTCGGCCCTACCTGGCAAGTCCAAGCAGTTCAATGGTGATTTGGAGGAATTTCAGGCGTTTTTGGGGTGTTAGACTATATGTGCCGCACCACCTGTTCTATGTGCCGCACGCTACTGTTTAAAATTGCACTAGAGGATCGCACCCAATGCGCAGCCCTAGCCGAGTGCGCCAGTCACCTACTGTATGCACCGGGCCTATCAAGACACTTCTAACTTTACCCAAAACGTGTGATGGCTCACCCAATTACCTTGAACTGTTTCCTCTTCACTCTTGGCATTCAAAATGACCTCGATCCTTCTGAGAAAATCTTTATAAAGACATGAAGACATGGTTTTGATTTTTTTTTTCTTCAAAACCCACTTTTGTAATGTTTTGTTTTGGCACTTTTTCCACAATTTAATGCAACTCTACATTTTAGATTTCCGTTTTTTATTTTTTTGACTAAAATGAGGAAATTTTTGATATTTTTTTGCAAGGGTAGCTGACATGGAATTTGGCAAAGGAGACCAGGGCTGCGCTAGAAGAATTCAATAGCTGAAGAACATTTGAAAATATTACAAAAACAAAATGTTGACTTTTCTTCAAAACAATGTTTTGAAGAACAGTTGTAATCCATCAATGTGACAATGAAATATGCAAAGTAAAACATGTGTGGAATCTCCCTCTCGCCTACTAACATCATGGACATGTTGACGACTCAATTTGTGAAACCCTAGACCTATGATTGACATGACCCTTTGCTTATTAAAAGATGACACATTGACTGTCATGGACTTTGTTTTGATGAAAAGACCTAAGCTAGCAATATGAGGGGAATGAAAAATAAGGCCCTTTCGTCAGGTTATGGCATGCTCCTAAATGGAATGCAGTTGAATGAGCAAAATGGGAGACCTAAAATGAAATGCAAGAAAGAGTTTTGATCTCTGACAAATGGCTGAACAAACCGACTCTAACACATCCTAAGAAGCCAAATATAGAAGCTAACCAGAATGCCAACCGCATGTGCCCTGGGTAATTAGAAACCAATGAAGAATTGGGGTGGTGGAACATGACATAACCCCAAAGTCTGTATGAAACTAAGTAAGGCTCCATGGGCTATGTGCAAAAACTAATATTCATTACCAAGGGGTATACCAAAATTAGATCATAATGTTTACAAGGAACATTAAGAAAAATAAGGATGGGTCCCCAACTGCTATTGTGGCATCTCAATGTAGTTGAAGCATGCAAATATGGAAACCCCAAATTGATTGGAATGAAAGAGTACATTCCAATGGCCATAATATAGTTGTAGAGAAGGATTCCCACTTCAAGTGATGATTACATACTGTAAAGATGATTTTATGAAGATAGATGCAACCATTACTCTCTTTGCATGTGGGATAGAGAAGTGGGGTCATAAATCTATCAAGAAATAAGCTCACAGGGAGAGAGGACATTCCAATTTGATTTTTTGTTTGGTGACAAAATGTCAAAGGTTGTGGAAAATTATGTCGTATCCATGTCAATTCCATGTAGGTGACTCACTGGTTGTAATTGAGGGCCCCCCTTTCACAGTTAATTAGATCGAGTTGAATTATGACAATGCACCTCACTGTTGCATAATTGGAGGGCATTCGAGTAGTTCCCAATCTATGATCATTTGGCATGGTTAGGAAGGATTGGTTCCAATTTGGCATAGGATTAACCTCTAGAATGATGAACTCGGGCAAAATTCAAAGAAAATGACATTGGTAATGTCATGGATACGTTAAATTGGGTGGCATTGAGTGCAAGTGAACACTTTTGTTCAGTAGATCCTATGACTCAACCACTTGCAAATCAACACGACCTTGTAAATAACTTGACAAGACTTTGTATCCATGGGATGAACTTTCATAAATCAATGAGGAGAAAAAGAACCCTTTCTTTTAGGGACTCGAAGCTTAAAATTCATGTTGTTGCTCACATGAACAGGGAGAAAGGACACAGTAGAGGGTAATAAGTGTATGATACTAAGAGGAGGGAAGAAATCATAATGTGGAGAGGCAAATAATGATTAGTACTTTAGAGGATTTCCAAGTTATAAAAATGTGCCTTGGGAAGAAAATAATAAAAAAATAGTAAAAATTCTAAAATAAGAGTAAGGAAAAGAAAAAATACTAGTTTTTTTTATTATATTTTCAACTTATATCTTTATAGGCTTACATAAATTTCAAGTGTGGGCACTTCTTGGGCACATAATTTATTTACGTATCAATTAGATGTTAATTTGGTAGCTCACAGATAAATTCCCTCCTTTGGACAATCTTCCTCATCATGAAAGACCCCTCTTAGCCTTTGGAAGAGTTTAATTTGGTTAAGGAAAAATGTATTTTTAATATGGAAACCCACATGTGCACGAAAGGGCAAGTCAACCCTAATGAGAAATTGGACACCCTTGGAATCAAATAAATACAAGTCAAGTGAGCCTCATTTGGAGATGATCATCAAACATCTTCTTCTTCTCCCTTCCTTGGATTGGATCACACAGGTCTTAGGTTGTTTCACGGAATTGGTTCATACATGTTTGAAATTGTAGGGTATGAGATCACATGTGTGAAGTATGGTTTTTGGTTTGTAGTTGCACGGTTGGAACATGGAAATTTTGGTTTGAAGCACTTGCCTACAGTATGCTCCTTGTTGCTGGAGCATTCTAGCCACACTCATGATCACTAGCCCCTTACAACTGTGACCTAATGTTTTGATAATAATTAACTGTAGACTAGAAAACTATGATATGAAGCATATATGTCTATTGGGATCATCTCTCACATATTATTTAGTTGGTTTTACTACATAATCTTGTGATTGTTGAATTGGATTATTGTACTTTCTCTTTACTAAACATTTTATGACAATCTAATAGGAAGAATAATTTTAAAGGGGTTTCCCCCTTGTGGGTTTTTCCTTGGCCTCTCACCAAATCATGGTGTCTCTATTTGTGCATTCTTTACTTATAATGTTCTTTTTACTATTCTATTGCATAGTAGATGTTATTGTTCTTTCTACATAATTGTTACTAATGTTATGATGATATGGGGTGAATGTAATGTAAATGGTGAAAAGTTTGTTAATGAATTACCTAAAGCAAAGAAAAATACTTCCATAAGAAATATTAAGATGGTATCAGAGCTCGGATAGAGAAAAGTCATTAAAGATTACCCCTACAAAGACAATATTGATGGAAGGAAGAGAATATGGTAGAGACCTAAAGGAATTCTAGGAATTGAAGGAAACCCTAGGCAATTTCATTATTAGGGTTTGATGGATAACATGAGGTTAGAGTTTGGAAAAAAACCTTGGAGTATGACAAAGGCTTGAGTTATATAGTCTCGAAAACCTAGCATGAGGAGTGAGAATCTATAGATTTAGTGTAACCCTAGATGGGATAATATCAATTAGGCCTAATTGTTGATGAAGACAATTGGAAATATTGAAGGTAGCAATGTATATGAATAATGGAATGTAATAAATATTGAAGGTTGGTTCAGGAAGGAGTTTATCACCTCTCGTTAAAGATGAGTACCGTTTTTTATTTATTTCTTCATGACACTATTCTTGTTTAAATTTATTCTTTTGATTCTTCCTGCGTGAATATTTGAGTATTTTAATACTTCTAACCTCCACATGAGATGTGATAAACAAATCCTTCTTGATGATCATCTAAGGTACCTTTTAGGGAAATTAATTACCTATCATTTAATTGTCAACCCGGGGGTTTCATAAAACTTGCGAAGCATGTGTGCACGGTATATTCTAGAAATTAACTTTCAATTTAGATCAATTTAACTACGAACCCAAATAACAACAAATAAAATTCACCTATTCCAATTCAAAAATAAATTCAAAATAAATTATAGTACAATTATAGTACAATGCGTGGAATTGAAATCTTAATCTATCACACTTGCAGTAATTGAAATTGCATGAAATGAAATCTACTTTAAGGGGTGATGTGTGCATTATCAAAAAAGGATCCTATGAAATAAATAATCAAAATCACATGACATGAAATGAAAGAAAAAACAATCATTCTTAACCTCTCAGATAGGAAAAGATATGAAAGAAAATAAAAACATCACTCTTAACCTCTAAATATGGAAGAAAATAAAAAAAAATATCTCTTAACCTCTAGATATGAGAGTAAATAAAAAAATATGTTCTTAACTTCTAGATATGAAAGAAAATAAAAAGAATCACTCTTAACCTCTCACATAGGAAAGTATATGAAAGAAATAAATCTTAATCTATGAAAAAAATAACTATTAATCTATGAAAAACAATAAATCTTAATCTATGAAATACAATAAATCTCACACATTGTAGGTGGCCAATCCAAAAGCATGAGAGATGGCAAGTTCAAAGGCTCCCAACCCAAGCATTAGTAGAAAGAGATGAATATGACTCATGAGCATGGTGCTAATATAAATTACATTCATAAGTAATCTTAACTTGGACAGCCAGGTATCTCAAAATTAACACATACCTTTGAAAGGAGGAGGCTCTCTTATTTAGACAAAAACATAAGAAGCTACCTCATTAATGGAGGTCCATTATTCTGTCCCTATATCCCTAGAAGATCTCATAGAGTTACAACTCAAATAGGTAATGATGAGACACATATAGAGTTACAACTCAAATAGGTAATGATGAGACACATATCCTCTTTGGCGTTTATCCAAATATTCTTTGATATCTTGTAGGGAATTAGAGTTTGAGCATTGGAGGCCACATAAGGGTGCCTTGGAATCTTCCAAATGACCTACACATGTCATGAAACGCAAGCCACTTTTAAGTGTTAGCAAGTATATGTCATTTAGCTTTTGGAAGAAGCAAAGGTAATCCCAAGTAATCATGAAAATGGAGGCTAATGAAAGATTATATGGCTATGAAGTTGCGACATGTGAGTGAAATGGTGGTGATAAAGGTGAAAGTGGATGATATTTTTAAGACATTTCGGAGATTCTACAGGTGCAAGAAAATAGAAATAGTGCATAAAGAGAAGAGCTAGTGCTGGAAAAAGAAGAGGTACTTGATAAAAGTTTTTGCAAAGTTGAAAAAGTAGCATGAAATCATAAAATTACAATATGCAACTGCTACAACTACTAATGAAAAATAAGTGCTACAAATTAGGTATCCAAATATTATAAGGCATTTATAGTATATTGTTTCAATTTGATGATTTAGCTGCAAGATTGGATGGAAAGTTAATCACTGAGGTATGAAAATAATATCACCTTCCTAAATGAATCATGCATGTAAGTCACATACATATGAAAGTAAGTTTGATGCACTTGATATTTAACAAGTGTCTTACATTTTATTAGACATGGTGGATTTCTTGATTTTATAAAGAGGGATAAAAGCAGTGATTTTGATATATGGTAACTTGATACTATTGTCAATACTTGCAATAAGTGTGGTAACTAGATCATAATAATTTGGAAGTAAGATTGATAAGTAGGAGCTTGTAACTATGTTATTGTTGAACTTGATAAGGTTTTTATAAGTTGTAACTGCTATGATAACTTAACCACATAGTAAATTTTATAATGTGACAAAGATGGATGCCGTAACTTGACGAAGTTAGAATTTTGAAGAAAAGTTGTTGAGTAATGTGATGAGGAAGTGATTATGATCCTTGAAGTATGAAGATACACTTTCTAGCTACACTAATTATATGACACTAACCCCTGATGAATATTTGATGGCATGTTCATATATCACAATGAAGTGACTCATGATGACTAGTCATGACTATGATGTATATATGTCTGAGACCCTGATATAGATTGACTCCATAATCTGGTAAATTCATTGATGCATGAAAGTATGATGATAGATAAGTTGATGTATTGATTGATGATGATTGAAAAGGGTTCTCATTCAGAGGGAGAGAATCTCCATAAGATCCCAACACCTATTATTATTATTATTTGCGATAGATGATTGCAGAATAAAGAAAGGCTTCTGGACATGAATAGATGATCATCTAATGTTGTTGAAGGAAGATACCATAGTGATTTCATGATACATTACAGGATGCTAACAGATATGTTCCTTCCAAAAGAACCTTTAGAGAAAGTAAGAATCCATGCCAGTATCAAGGATACATTGTAGCCATGAATACAATCATTCAAGTTGAAGAAGATGTGAAAGAACAAGTTTGGAAGGATTCCATGGCCAAAGAATATGAATCAATAATGAAGAATGAGGTATGAGATGTCATTCCAAGATGTAAAGGAAAATATGTCGTGACCTCTAAACGGTTGTACAAGATCAAATATGAATTCGATGGAAGAATTGGAAAGTACAACACATGGTTCGTGGCTAGAGGATTGTCCAAGAAAGAGGGAGACTATTATGATGACATATTTTCACCAATTGCCCGAAATATCACCATTAGATAAACTATTTCCCTTTTTGTTAGTCAAGAATGGACCCTTCACTAGATGGATGTAAATACGTCAATTCTTCATGGAATGCTACAATAATAAGTGTATGTTGAGAAACCTCATGGATCTGAAGTACAAAAGAAGAATACTCATTTTTGCATATTGAAGAAGGCATTATACAGTTTGCAACAAGCCGTAGAGCTTTCTATGTACACATTGATGGTTACCTGGTGAAGCTTGGAGTGATAAGTAGTAGTGCCGACTCCAACCTATACTTCAAGGTGGTCGAAGGTATGCGTTTTATTTCAGTTTTATATGTTGATGATCTAGTCTTGAAGAATAGTGAGCCTCTGATGATTGAGTGTGAGAGAGATCTAGCCTCAAAGTTTGATATGAAGGATATTGACATGATGTATTATTTTATGGGATTATAAGTCCGGGAGAGACTTGGAGAAATATTTATTTGTCAAGGAAAATATATAGTAAAGTTATTGGTGAGATTTGGAATGAATAAATGCAAGTCCTTAGCCACCTCGATGGAAAATAATTTCAAGAAGTTATATGGAGATGTTGTTGGACCCAACTTGGCTAACCCTTCTAAGTATCATCTTGATTGGAGCATTGATGTTCCTTGTGAACACCCATTTAGATATATTGTTTCCGATGAAAATTTTGAGTTAATCCATGACCAAGCCCCTTTATGCACATTGGGTTGTTGCCAAACACATTTTGAGTTATTTGCATGGGACAATCCATCTTGGTTTGAGATAGACTTTTAAATATGTGAGACAACATGGATATGCTGATGCTGACTAGGATGGAAACATTATTGACGGGAAAACACATTTGGGCACTACTTTAGCTTGGGATCTGCGATGGTATCTTGGATGAGAAAGAAATAGAAGTCCAAAATGATATATTGCGATAGCAAGAGTGGGATCCCATTGGAAAATAATCTCCTATCTAGCTGATATTAAGATAATGTTATTGTATGAGACAAGAGTAGGTTTGTGGTTGATGCTTCCATGAGAGGGAGAAAGGATGAATATTGTATCCTTTTATGACATGTATTTGTTCCAACATAATATTTATTTCATGTCTTGTATGAATAAGAAAATGGGGTATTTATGCTCAAAATTACTGCATAAAGCAACATGAATAAACCCTTCAGTGAATTTTCTAAGTCGGTACTAAATATGAGCACTTTGATATGTTTCTGAACTTTTTTAGAGAAACATGGATTGATGGATGTGTCTCGACTAGGCAAGGGTTTGGGCTAATCGAGGACATTGAGCTATGCTCTTCACCCCTGTTTGAGCTACCAAGGTGAGGAATTTGTCCTTAGAGCTCTTGGGGTTGAGGGACCTATGGATTTGACAAAGTATAACCTATTTGGCATCCGTCTTGCCCACCTATTTGGCTAATGGGTGTTGGCTTCTCACGTTAGGTGCAATCCTTACCATTTCTAGGATGGGTGTTGGCTTCTTGTGTCAGGCGCAATCCTTACTCTTGAGGGTCAAGTTGGGAAGATCAGCAAATGATAGGATTGGCATGAATTTTGCCATTTTTGGTAGGTGTTATCCCTCCTATTATCACCATACTTTAGGATGTGAACAACCATTACCTCATAAGGTAAGTGGAACTCTTATTGTGTGTTGATTCTTCAGTTACAGAATTGACTCATTGATGCCAGATGACTCTCACGTTGTAGCTTTGTCTCCATACTAGAAGATGATTCCTAGACTGTAGCATCGATTCCATGCTGAGAGATGATTCTTTAGTTGTAGCATTGGCTCCTCATTGTAAGATGATTGATGGGTTGTAGAATTGGCTTCGTACTAGAAAATGATTCCTGAATGTAGCATTGGCTTCCTCGTAGATGATTCCCTCATTGTAGCATCAACTTCCCATTGGCAGATGATTCTGAGAATGTAGCATTGGCTCTGTGCTAGCAAATAATTCAAGTGTTATAACATCGAATCCCTATTGGTAGATGATTCCAAGGTTATAACATCATCTCCCTGTTGGGAGATGGTTCCTAGGTCATAGCATTGGCTCCCCGCTGATAGTGATTCCGGGTAGTAGCAGTGTCTCTATCTGGTAGCTTGAGCTTCCGTATGATGTCAAATTCTTGTTCTTTTATTCGAGAGTGTTCAATGAATGAGCAGAGTTGAAATTTGATTTGATATTTTAGATGGGACATATGTTGTAGTAGGTAATTTCTCCTTATCTTAGGGGGAGTTTCAATTTTACAGCTCAAGGAAAATTTCCCTCCTTTGGACAATATTCCTCATCAATACACAACCCTCCTAGCCCTTGGAAGAATTTAATTTGGTTAAGGAAAAAGGTAATTTTAATATGGAAACTCACATGTGCATAAAATGACATGTGGAACCTAAAGAGAAATCATACAATCTTGGAAGCGTATAAACACAAGTTAAGTGAACCTCATTTGGACATGATCATCAAGCATATTCTTCTCCTCTATTCTTTAGATTGGCTCACACAGGTTTGAGTTTGCTTTACATAATTGGTTCACAAAGGTTTGAAACTGCACGGTTCAAGTTGGAACGTGTGAAGTAGGGTTTTTGGTCTCTAGCCTTATGGTTCGAACAAGAAAATTTTTACTAGAGTCGCTTGCATACAGGATTATCTCTGTGAAACTCAAGCTTTGGAGCCACAGTGATGATCACTAGGTCCATGGAGTTATGACCCGTGGTTTTGATAATAGTTGATCACATTTTTTTGACCCTTGAGAGGAGGCTCAAAAGCGATGATATGAAGTAGATCTGTCTATTGGGCTCATCTCTCAAATATTGTTTGGTCAGTTTTTCACGATAATATGGTGATTGGTGAGATGGAATATTGTACTCTCTCTTTGCTGGAAACTTTATGACAATCTAATAAGAAGAATAATTTTGAAAAGTTTTCCCCTCTTGTGGGGTTTTCCCTTGGTCTCTGAACAAATCATGGTGTCTCTATTTGTGCATGGTTTTTTTTTATGTTCCTTTTACTATTTGGTTGCATATTAGATGTTACTTTTATTTCTACATAATTTCTATTGATGTTATGATGATATGGTGTGAATACAATGTATATGGTGAAAAGTTTGTTAAAGCAATTATCTAAAGAAAATAACAATACTGCATAAGGAAAAATAGCATGAATGCTCACACTTGAAATTTAAGTAAACATATAAGGAGATAAGTTGAAAATAAAATTAAAAACTAGTTTTCTTCATTTCCCTCTAGAAATATTTACCCTTGGGATGTAATCATCATCTTGATTCCTATTGGTTCTTTTAAAGTTGTTTTTTTTATTACATTATTTATTTCAAGGCCCACTTTTTAACTAAAAAATATCCAAATTCTTTGTTCTATGATTCATTATTTTTGCTCTTATTAAACATTTGTATAAATCTAAACCACCAAATTTAAATTTAAATACTAAACTTGACATAAGATACAAGAATATGTTGGCATTGTCTTAACCTACAGGTGAGGAACCAAGTAAGATTACATGTTATTGGCAAAGGAATTCAACATTAAAAGAGAAATAAATGATGCCTTCAACAAATAAGAAAGGGTTTTCTAGCCATGAAAAAATAAAGCATTAAGGAATTTAGTGGCATGTAATATATGGAAATTGATATTATGCTCTTATAGTTCATTGTTCCAAAATTCAACTTTTCATGTGACATTTGAAGTAATCCATGTGGTTGGGAAGTAGTTAGGACTTTTAAAATGAAATTAGGGATGAAGGAATATCTAATCTAAGAAAGAAGTCTTGAGAAGAGTCCAAATTTTCTTAGAACTAATATTATATTTATTTCCTAGGATCTAATCTCGAGGAAAATGATATTTATTATTTGTTGTAGCACCAAACAATCATGAAATGTTGTGAAGGATTAATGGCCTCATTCAAATGATTTTGTATTTTCTTCTTTCAGTTTTAAAATTGCTCATGTATTCTTGAATTTTAATGTAGTTTCTCTTTCATAATGTATGATGGTTTTGATATTATCAAAGAATAGTTTCACATGAAAGTAATGGGCTTGATATTTATTTTTCATACTAAATGTTCACTTAAACTCATTCAATTTGCATTCACCTCAATATACAATATTATCTTGGATGCTAAATAACGTTATAAGTGAATGGTATAGAACTTAAAGTGCTTAGGAGTCAGAAAGACAATGATGAGAATGGTGATTAAATGAATTGTATCTTAAGAATATTTGAGTTATAATTTTGTTTTATCTGTCCATATTTGATTGTTTTTGAAATGCATGCTTTCACGTGTTTCATGTAATACACCTTTGAAGCTTCAATCTTACTTGTTGATACTTGGAGTGGAACAATTGTGTTCTTTTGTATGAGCTACAATATTTTTTATGTCTCATGGAATTAGATAAACATGCCTCTTGGGGACCAAAATGATTGTGTGTGCTAAGTGTTGACAATTTTTTTGGGTTTTCTCCTTTTCAATATAAATATAACCTCTCTTTGAATTAAAAAAGCCCCATCTTTCAAATTACATTACTAGATAGATATAACCAGTCTAGCTATTGAATTATTTTAGATTAGTCTAAAGTAGGGAAGTTTAAATAAAACTTCCATTAGGTGCCTTGGCATAGTGCCCTTGTTAGGGATAGTGTAAGCAACAACATCTATTTTTGAATCATCATCAGGAAAGGATATTCCAATTGATATTTCTTTGGATGTGGCAAATGAAAAGTTTTTTCTTGTTGAGGGTGAACAAGAATCAAATAACATCCTCCATGGTTTAAAAGGAAATATTTAAAAGTTCTCATTCACCATGTGACTCCACTATTTCAAGATGGAGGGAGAAAGAAGACATATTAGGTTTAATCATAGCTCTAGAGCAAATCCAATTTACTATGATCCAAAAAGGTGGTTACAAAAGGAAATGTATGATGTAAAGTGGGTTCTTCATCTTCAATATTCCTCTTATTGAAAAATTATATTCTTGAATCTAAATATTTTGAATATTTACCTAAATTCAAACTCCTAAAAGATTTTCTTCAAGTCTTCCTTTGAATAAAGTTGAACCATTAGTTTATTTTTCAAGTGTAGGTCTTTCATTGTCTGCTATGTGAAAGTTACCACCCTTTCTAGTCTCATTCTCTCCCAATTTCAAACCAATTTTCCTGGAAGCTACAATCTTTATTCCTCAACATATAATGGCACATAAATGAAACCCAAATACACCATGGGTAGTTGCAAGGTATGTCCCTCTCAAAATTCCCCAAAACCTACATGACATACGTGACAATTATTTAAACATACTTAGGCTTTCAATAACCATAATGTCAATCTGACTAAACTTGCACCGACAAGGGCTGGAGAGATGCAGCGAGGGTTTCGGGAACTTTAGGGTCTGAAGGAGTGCAACTACAAACAAGTCAGCTATGAATACTAGGGCAGGTGGACGTGCACCTCCTATGATCGACCAGATCAGAGACTGCAAAGCAGATCAGGTAATAGGACCCAAAATAGAAGAGAGCTAAAGAAATCATGGTAGGGGAAACAGGGAGGGGAGAGATCCCCTCCTAAAAAAATATCGTGGTAGGGGAATCAAGCGAAAATGGAATACAAAGTGGCCCAAGGAAAATTAACAAAGATCTACCGGTAATGGGAGCCCAACGACAAGCAGGATTAGGTGGTAGATGTCTCCCAAAAACACTGAAAAAACCCAGGTTCGTAATTCCAAATAACAAACTTGTAGAATATAGAAGCTATATTAGAGATCATGCTTTAATCTGTAAGTTTATAGGGTTTTGGCTGTCTGAAAAAGACCTATCGAAATGGATACAACAAAGATGGAAACCTAAGGGGCATATAGATTTGAAATTGGGGGCAAAGGGTTTTTTCTGAGTTATATTCTCAAATCTAAATGACATGGAAAGAGTCTTTGAGGGAGGACTGTATTTTATGAATAATACAGGCTTAATTATGAGGCATTGGGAGGACTACTATAATCTAGACAAAGAAAGAATGCTAGAAGCACCCATATGGATAAGACTGTTTGGACCACCAATAGATTTTTGGGACCCTGAGATCCTAGAAGGAATAGGTAATACAATCATGACATCTGTTAAAGTAGTAGAGACCACAAAAAGAGGGCGATACACATCCTATGCAAGGATATGTGTATACATGAACCTAACAAAGCCGCTACTGGAGTATATAGAGCTCGAATATCATGACGAAGTGTGGCAGAAACTGGTGGATTACGCATGCATCCCATTCCACTGTAGAAGATGCCATGAATATGGCCACCTCTTCAAACAATGCCCCTTAAATATTGTAGAGGAATCAACATAGAAGAGAAGAAGAGAAGAAGGGGATAGAGGCAACTAAAGAAATGGAAGAGGGTTTTAAGGAAATACCCATAAGAAGAAGGCCTAGAAAAGGGCCGCCGAGGATGCAACAATCTATTAAAACAATGCCAGTAGAAATCCAAAACAAGTTCAAAGCCCTTCGGGAAGAAAAAGGGGAGATGGAAAAGGAAGAAAGTGATGAAGAACCTAAGGAACTATTAAAAGAAACAAAAGAAAAAGACTCAACCCCGATAAACATAGAACAAGGAGGGACAGAGGAGAACATGGACATGCCTAATGAGAAATGTCAGATGGAGGTTGATCCCCAAAAAGACAGAGGAAGTGATGAGGAGAGAATAATGAGAATACTATTACAGGAATGGAAGAAACTGGATGAAAGATTTATACCAGAAGATCAAAAGAAATTATATAAAGAGATGTTTCAGAAATACAAGGAGAAGATAGGAGCACTCTCTGCAAGTCAGCTGGAGCAAATAGGAATGCAAGGAGCTCCGAGTATCAGAATGGGTAGTACTAGCGAAGGAGGTAGAAAAGGAGATAGGCATCAAATGAGTGAAACCATTCAAGTGGTACGGGAGATGCTGGTAAACTCAGTGAGAGTCATAACTCTTTTAGAGGTATTTCAACAACCATTCAAAATTTTAAAATGATAATCACAAGGTGGAACATCAGAGGTCTTAATAACAAAGGGAAACAAAGATATTTGAGGGATAGGTTAAAGAAAGATAAACCTAGTACAATGATAATCCAAGAAACAAAGATCAACTCCTAGAAGATGGAAGAAATAACGAGAAGATTTAATATCCATTATGAGGTAATGGGCCAGGATGCAGCATGTACTGCATGAGGGCTAGCAATTCTTTGGAATCCTAAGGAGGTACACTTCAAAAACTGGGTTAGCCTTCCTCAAATTCTCTGAGGAACTTTTAGAATGATAGTATCATCAGAGTGGATACTCCTTTCAGGCATTTACGGCCCACATTTACCAAGCGAGCGCATAAACTTTCTTCAAAATATGAAAACAATTCGGAGTCTTTTCCGAGAGATGCCATGGATTGCAGGGGGGGACTTTAGCATGATCACAACCACAAGAGAAAAGCGAGGAGGATCTAAAAGGCCTGACCAAGACATGGAGGCTTTTGGTGAGATGATAATGGAGCAAAGATTGGTAGATATTCCCACGATAAACAGGATCCATACATGGAACAAGAGAAGAGGGGGAAGAAATCAAATAGCATTGAGACTCAATAGATTCTGAATATCGGATCAAATCATAAACATAGATGTATTTGTAGAAAAAAAGATCCTTCCTACCATGGGCTCATATCACTGGCCCATCAGGTTGGAAATCGACATCAAATAGAGCCCAAAAAAACGCCCCTTCACATTTGAAGCGTTCTAGGTCAGGAACCAACAATTCATACCAAAGGTGGAGGAATGGTGGACTCAGAGCCAACAAAGAGGATGAATCAACATGCAGACCTTCCAATTAAAACTAAAAGAACTCAGCGAAAAAATCAAAAAATGAAACAAAGAGGAATTTGGGAATATGTTAAGGACAAGCAGCGCTTAGAGCAAGAAATGGGAGAGCTACAACAAAAATTTATAGTGGAAGGTGGTAGTGAGGAAAGAAGCAGTGAAGAAGGAATAGTGATTAGCCAACTAGAGGAACAGAGAAAGTGGGAAGAAATATTATGGAAACAAAAGTCCCGTATAAACTGGGCTCGCTAAGGAGAAAAAAGCACAAATTTCTTCCACCAAGCCATGATTCAACACAGA
Organism: Pinus taeda; assembly: GCA_000404065.3. Classification (NCBI taxonomy): domain Eukaryota; kingdom Viridiplantae; phylum Streptophyta; class Pinopsida; order Pinales; family Pinaceae; genus Pinus; species Pinus taeda. The sequence continues at coordinate 246,627 of APFE030059524.1, forward strand.
CAAAGGAATATAATTTTCTCAATCAAAAATGAAGAAGGGTAAGGTGTAACTCAACATGATGAAATGGAACAAGCTTTAGTTTTGATATTTTAGAGACATCCTGACCGAACCTCAAGAGGATAGAGAAGAAGTTATAGGGAGGGTCTGCAATGAAAATTTGAAAATGATTACGAGGGACCAGAACATGGCCCTGATGAGGGCAACAACCCTGGAGGAAGTGTAGGATATAGTGAAAGGAATGAAAAAAAACAAAGCCCCAGGACCAAATGGATTTATAGCTGAATTTTACCAAGCAGGCTCGCACTTCCTTGGACAAGACATCTTGGAGTTGGTAGAGGAATCTCGTAGACAACAGAAGGTATGGTCGGGTCTAAACTCAACTCTTTTAACCCTTATTCCTAAATCTTCTAACTCGAAAATTCCCCAAGGTTTCCATGATATTGCCTTGTGTAATGTAATATATAAAACTATTGCTACGTTAATGGCTAAGAGATTGAAACCAATTCTCTCTAGAATAATCTCCCCAGAACAAACTGGGTTTGTGGAAGGGAGACAAATTCTAGATGGTTTGGTGGTATCTTGGGAATGGTTCATTCACTGAAACAAAGAAAGGAGATGGGCATGATGATAAAATTTCACCTCTCAAAAGCGTATGATTGTCTAAATTGGAAGTACCTCAAAACAATCCTAATGGCATTTGGCATTTGTAATAGATGGGTAAACTAGATTTATAATATGATATCTTCTCCCAATTTCTCCATCCTTTTGAATGGGTCACCCAATTGGTGCATAAGACCCTTACTGTAATATAATAAAAAAATGTTAAATAAAATACAATAATTATTAAAAAGAGTTAACAATAATAATGGTCATCCTTAAAAAAATTAATAAAAGAACAAATGAATAAATATTCATAAAATAATAAAATTGAAATAAATCCCAAAAAGTTCCATTAAAAAGGGATAACGTAATTCCCATCAAAATAATAAATAAATAAAATAAATTGAATTATATTATAAAGAATAATAGATTCAAAAAGTAAGGTAGAAGGGGGTATATTACCATAAAACAGGTGAGCTCCCAAAAGGGAAAAGATAACAAGGATAAATTTGTATACCTATGGGGAAATACTGGGTTACAAAGGGAGGTACCAAAGGAAATAGATGTGTCATAATAATATAATAAATAAATAGCATAGTTAAGAAATAAAGTGGTTAACAAGCATTGTCCAAGTGACCACAAATAGTTAGCAAATAATGTGATAATCTCGTTGTATTGAATTATAATTATGAGAGCTCAAGGTGATACCATGGTATTATGGTGTAATGTAGCCATATAGAGGATAGAACATAGAGACGTGGATCTCAAGTATGTTTGATTGAAAATGCATTAGCTGTGGATGATCTCTTCTTGAGTACTTATGTGTTACCTACCTCAAGAATTTGATAATAAAGCAAAGTATTCATCTTAATTTGTGTATTGGCTCCTGGATTTATTTTAGAGAGATTTGATATATTGGGACATGAGATCTAAACAAGTGGTATCAGATTCACTTGCAAATATATAAAGTGCAAAATTTATGAGAGAAATAACACCAAAGATAGAGAAATAATGTTTGAAATTTATTATTTATTGATAAAAATCTTGAGGTAGGGTGACACCATATAATTATATCTTAAGGAAGGAGAACATGACTAAAGGCATATGTTTGACAATACAAAACAATACTCAACATCCCTCACTCAAGAGTCTCTAGCCTCTATATAGGCTTCACTCATACAAGACAATAGGTAATCACCATGGGTTTCTCAATACCATACATCCAATACAATGGACTTATCACATTAATCCCTAACTAATTGTGTTCCCTTGCATAATGTGGGTTAATAACTTTGTTTATTAACTATATCCCATTTATTTATTACATTATTACATCCCATTATTCCCTTGGGTACCTCCCTATATACCCAAGGGAATAAAATTAGTCTAAAAAATGTATTAAAATTAATTTTACTGTAATTACTTTTGACATACAAATACATAGCATTATAAATGCAACGAACTAGCAATGAACCAATATATTTAATATTAATAGTATATCAAGATTTGTATTAATATTTAATATTTGGTTTTATATATAGAGAAAAAGTAACATTGCGATAGAGGAGCTAACGTGATTTGATCTTGGGATTTGAATCTAGGGTTACATTCTTGTTGCATATAACCTAACTTCTCATGGCTCCCCCATGTGGTGTAAGGGGAGGGTCTTCATTCAATAATGTGGTGGAAGGATGTAGGTTGAGGCATTCACTTTATGTATCAATAAATTTTGATGTTAAGAAACTCTAACCATGATTTGGGATTGTAATCTGCTAAAAAAGATAAGGAAAAGGAAAAATCCAACCTAGAACTAGCTAGTCAACAATGGAATGGGGGCACAAACACTCGATCATGCCTCCCGTAAAGTACAAATTCCCCCAATATTTGAAATCATTTAAAGGAAATTACAGAAAATTATTTCAATACATGAAGCATCACACACTAATATGTAAATTCAATGGAATTTGATCATGAAAGAGAACGATAATTGAATGTTGAGGAAAGGTTTGTGGTAAAATATTAGTAGGAAAACATTCAATAGTGTACAAGAAGAAGTTTTGAAGTTGATTGAAATTAAATCATTGCATGCATAGCATACATTATGAGACAATAATAAGGGTTATTTGGATATCATTGTAAGTGGGTCATTGTCCCTCGTACAAGATCCCACATTTATTTTTCTATCTTTCATCTTCAGGGTGGTTGTGTGGTGAATATAGGAGACCAAAGAATCCTTTAGGTTGGAGCCTGAGAACATCTTCAATCTTCGGGGTGGTAGAGTGGTGCAAGCTAGACAATAAAGTCTCCCTAAGGTTGGAGCCTCAAAATACTTTAGGGCAGTAGGTCGACTAGGGCAAGATGGACCTTGTAGGGGGTTGGAGCTAATAAAACTGGGGGGTTGGAGCCTCCTTCTAGTTGGAGAAGGTAAACCTCGGTGTTGGCGCATCCTTTCAATTGGAGTTGATAAATCAAGGGGTTGGAGCCTCCTTCGAGTTGTTTTTGGAGAATCTTGGAAGTTGGATATTAGTGATGATGTAATATTTAAGACATATATTAAAATATTTTGGTGTTTTTTCTCTGAGAAGGGTTCCACCTAAAAATATTGTGTACTATCTTTGATGTTTTGAATTTTTGAATGATGTTGTTAACTGTTTAATGTTTACATGATATGGTTTACATTTTTAAAAATTTCCCAATATTGATTCACACCCCCTCTTGGTATTGTGGATATTCCAACAATTGGTATGAGATGGCAGAGTTTTTCAATTGTAGCCTAGCAACTGGAAGGAATATCTCAGGAGATCAAAAATTGGAGAGTCAAGGAATCACACATCCAAATGATCAAGGGAAGTCTCTGGTATTTCCCTAGTTTCAGGACCTATTACATTGGATGAAGAGTGATATGAAATGATCATATGTTAAACTGTGAGAACTGCTTGAGAAGAAATACTTTATGACAGATGGAGAAACATAAGTAAGATGAAAAATAGAAGTGAAAGCAATAAATACATAGTGATACCAGAGAACAATATTGATTAAGGAGTTCACCCCTCATGGACTACGTCCTCTAGGTCCACTTTCAAGATGGGCAAACACTTTATTAGGATTGAATTTGAGGGGGTCGATTACACAGAAAATTGACCAAACTGTATGTGCATGTAGGCACTTCTCGCCACTACCATAAGAAATCTGTCTGAACCAGCTTTTCAACGCCTATCACGGTTCCCAATTCTGACTCCACATACTACTGTTACACTGAAAACAAAACAAACTATATCCTCTAGAACCTACAAATAAAACTCAAAACCACTCCTCCCCTCTTCATGAGTAAAAGGATGAATTTATAGTCTCAGTAGGTTCATTTGAACTCCTTTTAACTAAAATGGGCATGAATGGCTATCAAAAGGGTTCATGATTCTCGGTGATATCATGGTTTGACACCTAGGGATTAGGTTCCATGGTAGTTTAATTAAATATCCAAAAACTCCAATGAAAAACCCAAAATAGATGTCATGATAAGAGAAAACCATAGGTGGTTTGTTGAAGGGGCGGAGGAGGAAGGTCGTTACGTGTGACCAACAATGGTCTAACCGTAGGCTACCACTTGACACTAGCTTCTGATGGTTCTGGCTAACGGTCAGTGATGATGTAACCATGTGACCTCACTTCCCAATGGTCTTGGATGATGGTGCGTCTTATGCCCAATAGTTGTGGTCAACTCTCACTGTTGCGTTAAACTTGCTCACATTTCAACTACGACCTAGCAATTATGGTTAGGTGGATTCCTACTGTGGTTTTAGGACAGAGTTTTATGTAAACTCTGATGGATAAACCTTGATCCAATGACATGCATACAATCTCGATGTAGTCTAAAACCTCACGGTTAGGACTCATATTTGTATTTTGCAATGTTTTTAATACATGGTTTTGTTTGTAATACCATAGCCTTAGAGGGTTTTAGTCATAGATTTATATGTCTAAGTGTTTGTAGCTTAGGTTTTGTAACATGGTTTGGAAATGTGTCATGGTCCAAGAGGGTACATAGTTTAGGGAATACTATTTAATGTATTTTTTGAGGTTTTAGATGTAGATTTAGGGTTTTAGATCTTAGGTTAGGGTTTTGTCATTTCAATACATGAATTTGGTTGATAAGTACCCATGTACACCTCTTCATCACAACGCAACATTGTCAACGTTGCATGATGAAAAACCCATGTCAACAATGAGACCTTGGTGAAAGTGACGACAATCACATGTTGACACCCAGGTATCAAACCATATCACAATGAAAACCATATACATTACCGAACAACCTAAACCATAAGCATCACAGTCGAAGCTGACGACACCAAACACTGGCTAGCAAAAGGGTTCATGAATCTCGGTCATATCATGGTTTGACACCTAGGGATTAGGTTCTAGGGTATTTTACTGACCGGATGGAGGAGGAAGGTAGTTACATGTGACCATCCACGGTCTAACTACAGGCTGCCACTGAGCACTAGTGTTTGATGGTTCCAACTAACGGTCAGCACCATGTCAACATGTGACTTGACTTCTGACAGTCTCGGCTAATGGTGCAGCTAACCCCCGACAGTTGTGGTGAGCTCCAACTATTGCGTTAAGGCTGCTCACATGCCAACTACAACTTGGCAGCTACGGTTAGCTGGATTCTCGCTGCAGTTTTAGGACTAAGAGTTATGTAAACCTCGATGGCTAAACATTTATCCGGTCACATGAATATGGTTCCGACGCAACCTCAAACCCCGTGGTTAGGGACTGATTTAGGGTTTTATATCTTAAGTTAAGGTTTTTTCATTTCAATACATGAATTTTGTTGACAAGTACCCATGTACACCTCTTTGTCACAAAGCGATATTGTCAACGTCACATGGTGAAAAGCCCATGTTGACGACCAGACCCTAACAAAATTGATGACAATCACATGTCGACACTGAGGTATCAAACCATATCACCATGAAAACCATATACATTACTAGATAACCTGAACCATAAACATCATTGTCGAAGTTGACGACACTGGACACTGAATGTTGAAGATGAAACTGAACTAGTGTAACTGATCTGGTGAGATACTCTACGATCAAAGATAAACAAGTTGGTCCAGCTCCTTTGTTCAATGAAACAAGCTATGAATTTTGGAGAGGTAGAATGGAAGCCTATTTGGGAGCTCTTAGATATGATTCATGGTGTTCAATTATTTATTGAAACATATCTACCAATGAGTCAAGGAGGTACAATACAAAAGCAATGAATGTCATTTTAAGTGCTTTACGAGACTCTCTAAGATCCAATGTAGGTCAATGCACATAAACTAAATAACTTTGGGAGAAGATTCATAATATTTACATAAAAAAGAATGCAAGTAAAGATGAAGATGATGATGATACTAAGAGAAAAGATCCTGGTGACAATTCAGAAAAATTAGAAGTGGACATGGAGATAGAATTGACCAAGGAAGAAAAATCAAATACTCGAAGCTACAATTATTCAAAATCAAAAGGAACTTGATGAAACTCTAGCATAAATAAACATGATTAGAAAGGAAAATGAATGCAGAAGGAATAAATGAGGGATTTTGACAAAGCAACAAAAGAAGTTTCCCTCCTAAGAATTCAAATTGAGGAAGTAGAAAGGATAGACAAAATATTGACAAGCAAGTTGAAGGAAACTATTTTGAAGTATGAAGTGTAAGTTACTCAAACGAAACATGAGCGTATTTTGAAAATGAAAGATGTTGAAAAGAGGAATTGTTTCATTAATAAAAAGGATCAATAAATTGCTTTGCTTAAATATCACGAAAAAAGAAGCAGGTGAAGCTCCATGCAATGAAGGCACAAGTTCCATGCCCACATAAATCAATCTTAAAGAAAAGATTGAAAGGAAAATCCTTTATAGGTCAAATTGAAGTGAAGGATAGAAGAAGATTGAAAGTGTTGTTGCTCCAAGAAGTAATCCACCTCCAAGAAAGAATGTATTCAGAAGATGATCAAGGCAAGAAATTTCAACTAGGTACACTCATATATTTTATGGGTATTGGTTTCATGTACTAAATTTGGACATAAGGCGAGGTATTGCTAATCTTATGATATGGGTGGATCAAGGTTATTATCAAAACCTTAAAAGCAAGTTTGTAGGAACATATGACTTATATCCAAATTGCATCATGAATAGAGAATATACGCTAGTTGTTTTGTCATCTAGGTACCACTTTAAATGCTTCAATTTCCATAAGTATGGAAATATAGATTGTGATTGCAGATACATGATGGGATCTTCCATGAAGGACAACTCTAATATTAGGCACAAAAAAATTTGGAGAAGAAAACGAAAGCAAGAAGATTAAATGAATGGAGAAATCTTACAAGTCATGCTCTCATGATTCGTAAAGTCTGAAGACCACGATGAATCTATAGGAACAAAGGAACATTTCAAGGCTCAAAGTGATCTTGCAATTAAGCAAGTTCGTATATCATTTTAAAAAATCTGACTTAGATACTCCCAGTCCCGTGAATGTTGAATAGGCGGCGTCTCTATAACTACAATTCCAAATTTGATGATCTATCAGGAAGTTTGTTTTGGAAAGGAAATATCACATTGATTGGATGATGGTTTATGGAGTATACCGTGTCACATTGATTGATTGCTTCAAGGTGGAATGAAAATGACAAGTTGTGTGAGGCAAAGAAAGACATAGGGAGATAAACTATCAGAGAGAAATAAAAATTGCAGGAAGACCAAGGGAGATACTTCATGAGGGTAAGTTACCCTTTGTGATTGATGTGAAAGGGGAGAGAAATTAGGGTAGGAATATTAGAAGCATGGAGACAGAGGGAGAAGTAATCACAGGGAGAGTATGTGTGTTGCCATCAATGACAAAGGGGGAGATTACTTAATCGTGTTGTCATTGATTCCAACATCAGTATTTGAATGCTCTTAATATACACCAATGGATTGCTTTGATTGGAAGTTCTAATGGAAAAGAATCCCTTGAAGGAGGAGGAGGAACCCCACTAGTTCAAAAGCCCCATGCATTGTGATAATGATGTCCCACATTTTATGAGGTGTTTCAATGATAGGATCAATGAAATCGCAAGTAAGACCACCATCATTGTATTCCTAGTCTTGCCAATTCCAATGATAGGTGACATGCCACATAACTCCTCATGGTTGAGGAGATATGTTCTATCAAAGACGATGCCCCAAATGTGTGGTGAGGAAGCCCAAATCAATGATAACATACAATATTTTAATTGGGTAAAAATGAGCATTTATATTTAAGAAATTTTGATTAACTTGAGTGGGTCTTGGGTTGATTAATCAACACTCAAATTGAGGAATTTTCTTTGTCAAATCGACTTCCAAAGGAGGATTTAGTCATCCCATACAAATACTTTAATTGTGGAAATTATTCTAAGTTTGAAATAAGGTTGGATCAATGAAAACAATTATTTTAATTAGGCATTAATTAAGGTCATCTCAATGAATTCTATTTCTAGTCGACCCCACTTCTAGACCCTTCCTTCCTCTCTATATGAGGGCATTTAGCTCCCTTTAGGATGTATCAATCAGTCATGAATTATCTAATGTATTTACACTAAAATTTGTTTTGAGGCCTAGGAAATCACGGAGATATGTTGGAGCTCAATTTTCTATGGGTTAAGAGATTCATAGTTTTATCTTTCCTACGAAAGTTTTTCACTAGACAAAGGTCATTGTTCTGAAGCAATGTTTTTCTCTCTATCAATTGTATTATTGGCTACCTCAGTATCTGATCTTCAACCCCCCTCAGTTTTGTTGAAGGATTATCAAGGTCATAATTACAGTTGAATTTTGGAGTTCTTGCATGATATTTTTTTATCCCTCCCCATGGCATAACATTAGTGTATGACATTAGTCCTCTTGAAGATGAAACTAAGCCTTGTTTGAAGTTCAAGGAAATTTCAAAGGCTGATTCAAATTTAAAATCTAAATAGAAATTGAATTTAAAATAAACAAAGGAAGTATGATAAGAAGAAGTGCAAGGTAGAATCTTAATTGAAGGGATTAAGGAAGACACAATCATGATAGAGGTTAAGGGTTGACAAGGGGCATCTCCAAGGAAGGAAAAATTGAAAAAGTCTGAAGCTAGCAATGGTAGAAAGAAGCACACCTCTCATCAACAAACTTAATTGAGGTATGAGACAAGATTTTGTCAATTCTTCAATTTGTGTTTGAGTTGAATGTTGAAGCAAGATTTTGCTAAAATATTTGTAAGAATACCTTTGACAATGTTCACGAAGCAATTTTGAAGTTGATTTACATTAGATCATTGCATACCTGACATACGTCAACAAAGACAACAATAATGGTTATTTTTATATCATTGTAAGTGGGTCATTGTCCCTAGTATGACAACCTATATTTACTTTTATGTATGTTATCTTCATGGTGGTTAGGTGGTGCATGAAGGAGAATGAAGACTCCTTCAGGTTGGAGTCTGAAAACATCTTCAATCTTCAGGGTGGTAGGGTGGTGCAAGGTGAACGTTGATGTCTATCTCAGGTTGGAACGTGAAAAATACTTTAGGGCGACATGGTGGTGCTAAGGTAACTTGGAGCTTATAGCGGGTTGGAGCTTCCTTTTAGTTGGTGCTGGTAAATTGGGGTGTTGGAGCATCCTTTCAATTGGAGATGATAAAACTAGGAGAAGTACAACACAAGAATAATTGAGATGATGTTGGCAATCACTTCTCCTATGGAGATAATTCAATATTTGAATGCAAGTGACAAGACCTTAATTAAGTCAATGGAGAGCTAGAGTGGAAGCTCAATCAAATAATTAGAGCAAAGCCAGTTAGAGAAATGAATGCATTAAGTGAAAACTCAAGACAAATGGAGAATTTTCAAGGATCACATATAATTGTAGGTCTTACTATTCCAAGATTTTTGGTATCCATGGATCATGAAAACAACAAACTTAATTTATTAGTTCTATAACTCAACCTCATAGGTATTATAAATAGGATATAAAGCTACATTTTTGCATGTTGATTCAAATAAAATCAAACATTGTAGATATGATTGTATGATGTACGAAAGGTAGAGAGATGGTTTCGAGAAAATCGATTCAATCAGTTGTCAATGTCAAGAAGTTGGAAACTTTGTTCAATAAATTGGATACTTGATTGAAGCATTAAAGAATAATTCATAGATCTAGAACAACCAAGATTTATGTAACACATAGCATAAGCAATGTTAAAGTTTGTTGGACTCCAAAGGTACTGAGATAAATAATTTGAAACCTAAATCGAAGATCCCTTAAATTGAGCATTTTGAAGCAATTGAGATAATAACTCTGTGTGAGGAAAATGTTGTTTTAACATTGGAGAATGGTAGTTTGAGATGTCAAAACTCTCAATTGTCAAATGAATCAATGAATTGATGCAAGAACGAAGCTTACTGATGAAAATATGCTTGAGTTACAATATTTGAGTAGGAGCTTGTTGAAAAAGCTTCTTAGAACATGCCACTATCATAAATATTTTAAATAACTAAATTCCAAAATGATAACGAGAGAATTATGAACATATCCAAAAATGAAGACAATCTTGATGTCATAATTGAGAAGTAGCATCATACAATACTTCGGTCTATGAGTTATCTAATAAGATTCAAAATATAAAGCTTTAAAATAAAGAGAAATTGGCTTACTTGAATGATGTGTTAATTATTATTATTATTATTATTATTTAGAAATTGTAGTCATAGGTTATCCAAAAAGATACAAATAGTGAATCATTATTAAAGGCCTAGGAAAACCTTCAAGTATTTTTATAAGTCACTCTTGATCATTCTCTATACAACATTTAATTGATTTGAATCAAAGGATTTGAGACAAGATAATCAATCAAATGAACATGTTTAAGCCATTCTTTGAGATTAACAGTTGAAGAAGGAGGACAAATTGTTTAGTTTAAAAAAAATTGTCATAAGAATCATTGGAGGCTATATGAATGAAAGATTGAACTACTTTGATTATTGACATAGAAAAGGTAAATGATAAAAATTAATTGATTCTTACAATTTAGGATAAGATAACAAAGCTGAAGAAGGTGGAAAGGGGATTCAATAGCCAATTTTATCCAATTTCAAATTTAGTTTACCTTATCCACGGACAACCGAAATTTGGAGTGGTAAAATGCTTTTCATGGGGTTTGGGACATATAACCAATATCCAGGAAGAAATTCATGGTCTTTTTCATGGTTTAGTTCTCGTCAAAACCATATGAGTGACCAATATTAACATGTTGGGGGATTTTCTCATTACTATTCAACATTTACATAAAGGAACTTGGTTAAGAGACAAACATTTGGAGAATCTTCTAAAGAGAATAATACAACATATGGATGAATTTTCTCATTTTTTTCCACATCCTGTTAGAGCCTACATTTGCCTCAGGCTAGAAAGGCAAGGGTCTAGGTCCACATCAAACTATGCTCAGCGTCGTAGCTAGCCCTACGATGACAGGAGAGGGCTCTCTCCCGGTAAATCTCGGCAAAAGACAATGGATGAGGCTCGATATGACTGAAATAAAAGCTAATTTTAGGCTAGGTATAAACTAGAAGGGTTTGATTTCAGTTTTTGGGGGTTTTGTGCTAGAAACAGGGAAAGGCAAATTGGGCTCGGGGATGAGGCACAGTGTTTGCAGAGTTCTGATTGGGGAAAGGAAGGAAATCATTTCGATGCTCTAAAGTGAGTGAATGAATGGATTATTCTGGTGAGGAGCTAAGGAGAGCAATAAAGTCTCAGGAATTCTCCTTAAACAGATGAAAACATGGAAATTTAAACAAATTCGAAGGGAGAGCATAACAGTTAATGGATTCTACCTTAATCACTCATTTGTTGAAATTCAGAAGAAGAGAAAGGAAAATGATACACATAACACTAATGAACTTATAATTACTTAGAGAAGAACACCATCAAAACATAAAGCCACATGGATCCCAAAGAGTGCTGCAAAACCTTGGTCTTTCCTTAGCCAAAAATGCAGGGCTA
>APFE030059526.1:0-17823 GCA_000404065.3 Pinus taeda
CAGTGTATCGGTATGTCGTGCTGAGCGAGGAGATTTCCAAGAACTCCATATCATCCTAGATGTACTTATGTAGGCAGCCACGATACTTGAGTACCGATGCCACTCAGAATCCTTAATACCCAATTTTGTGTGGAGGGTATGGAAAACATTTGTGAACTTTGACACATCTTGGTCCCTTCCCTGTTGTAGAATGGTCCACTTTATGTACTTATTTTCATAGCTCTCGATAGGCTAATATTGTTCCTTGATGGCATCTCAGAAAGAATCCTAAGTGGGTGCATTTGAAAATAGTGAGGATTCCCTCTCATCATTTTGTTCACAATAGGCTTCCCACCGGTCCTTGATATGTGTGGCGACTTTGAGAAGTGAAAAAATAATCTTTTCCTAATTGGAAAAGTCATGAACTGAAAAATATCCTTCCAACATATTCAACCATTTATCTACGACATTTGCATCTATCTGGCCCTCAAATATGGGAATGTCAAAAATAACTTGTACCTTAAAAGGAGTGGCACCTTTAGAGTGGTTGTTGGATGAAGATGCATTTCCTATGGGTAGTTGTCGAAGGATCTGGGTAAAGTTATCCATCATCGCGTTCCTCTGTCACTTGAGGGATTCCTCGAGCAATATTTTATAGGATCTCTTGCCTCCTTGTCTTTCTTTTCTTCTGTGATAGGAGGTCGTGAGAGTTTGCGAGGCTGGTCTTGCAAAGGTTCAACCAGATCGAATCCTAACTTGTCGTACTCAGACCTAGAAAAAGAGAGAGAGTAGACCACTATGATACCACTAATCTGAAATTAAACAGGAATGTAAAAAATTATAGGTATAACCATAAATACAGAGATGCAATAGAAATAAAACTTCATTTCATTAATATCATAATACTGAAATATGCTTACAAACAAAATAGAAATAAACTAGCTCGAGTGATGGTAGCTTATCTCTGAGAAGAGATGTGGTGGCTACACACCTCTGAACTGTGTTACAATGAGGCTCAAGGGCCTATTTATTATTAAACAACAAAGGAAAACCCTAAACAACAAAAATCCTAACCCCAAGAGATGGAACGCCAAGTGTTTGTGGGCCCTGTTGGGGTTAGTTGGGCAACCAACTTACCAGGGTTGTAACTTGGCCATATTATCTTCAGTCAGCGCGTACGATACCTTGTTGAAAATGTCTCTTCGAGTACTATAGGATTTTCAACATGCCCTTGCTTATGGCTATGGGCCTGTTGTGGTCCTCAAAGAACGTTGTTTAGTGGGTCAAAATTGCTTTGGATGTTTAGGACCCGAAAAACTGCTAAAAATAGTAAATGTTGAAATAAACAAGGAGACATATGAAACTGATTAGAGGTCTAGGTGGAATAGGAGTTTGGCCACCAATATCCACCTAGATCAAGGTATGCCTGCATTATCATCATAACAAGACTGACTAATGTTTCATGTTGACGTTTGAATGCACTGGAATAGTGGATAGAAATATTGATTATGTTATAGAAATGTCTAGCATGAGCATTTATCCTTATTGTAGTATGATTACCACTGGAATCTCAAGATTGCATTAGTGTTTCTTATGTTGCAGTGTGGTGAATCTAAGGATTTCCTCCTCTTTTATCTTTGTTGACATGTTATTCTAGATGAAAGTATTATTCACATCATGATCTCTTTATGCCCTGGTTTTGGGTTATAAATCCCTTGTTGGCGAGAGATCAAACCAAAGTAAACCTTGTGTTAGTGCTGCAAATGACATTGTTTCATGAGATTGAATAACCTAGTTTTATATCACCATACTTTGTACCAAGTTGCATCTATGTTTTGTATGTATTGTTGTTAAATCCTTTAAGGTTGGATGTTATATTTTATATGTCTTCCCTGTGCTGGAATGATGTGGAAAATCCCTATTGAATGCCCTAGTAGAGTCATAGTGCTCAACTGGGATTGTACTCGAATAAGGTGAATATATAACAGTGTGTGTGTGTGTGTTGAGGGCTCTAAGTGTGTATAACTATGAAAATAGTGTGATTACACACTGGGGAGGGTATTTTAACCTTTGTTGTTTGATTAAAGTATTTAGCTTCTTATCGAGCTGAAATAATAAAGGCTTTGAGCGCAGTATGATCTATCGAGGAAAAACCTATATTGATAATTGGCAAGACTAGTCTTATTGGCCATTCGTATGCCCTTGGTTCTGAGTATAATTATATATATATATATATATATATATATATTATATATATATAATAATATATATATATAAGGCCAATTATAAATTAAGAAAATGAAGCCACGAAATTTTGAGTCATTGTGCTTAGATGAAAGGGAAAGAAGCCATAATTCTAAGTTAAAGAATTAAAGTCCATTAGTGAAGAATTGATAAAAAGGAATGTATACCAAAAAAAAATGTTTTATCCCATTCTTTTGTTAGATGACAAGAGGAATTGGATTAGGGAGTAAAAATTTCTCCACTAGGGCAGGCAGGGTAAGGTCATTACACTTCCCATGTGGCATCTTCCACTAACAATACCTTCCATCTAATTAAATAATCTTGGATGACCCTACACCTCAACTTCCTCTCCCTCATTTCCATGACCTCTTCCAGAATGAGGACCAATTTTCCGTACTTGTCAAGTAGTGAAACTTCTATTGTGACCTTGTGTTATGCAATCAGCTCACAAATGGATAGATCAATGACTTAAAAATTATCCTCTTTGAGGGGGAAACCTCCTTTACATTACATAAATGAACAATTCTTAGATGATTCAAATGACAAAACCTCCTTTCTATATATATAGGAGTCTAAGGGGTCACAATATAATCAGAGCTGACATAACAATAATAATGTAAGGGAACAACAATAACAATAGTGGACTCCTATGGGGTACAATAATAATAATATGGGGACTATATGGGCACAATAATAACAATAATGGGTTACACTAGTATTATAGGGACCTAACATGCCCCTCTCCTTCAAAAAAGTGTTGTCCTCAATGCTTGAGTAGTTATGGATGATTGTGTATAAATTCTCATCCTCCCACGTGGAACCTTTAGTAGGTAAGTTCTTCCACTTGATTAGATACTCTAAAATTGACTGATTTTGTCGCTATTGGGTTCTTGCTTCCATGACTGCTTCAAGTTCCAATATGATTTTTCCTTCCTCATCAAGTTATGTCAATATTGTTTGAATTGAGATCTTGTCACCTATAATCTTCTTTGAGCATGAAACATGGAAAACTCGGTGCACTCGGGAAGATGCAGGAAGCTCCAATTTATATGCCATAATACCAATGTTTTGCCACACCTTGTAAGGACCATAGTACTTTGGTGATAATTTTTTATCCTTCTTAGTTTGATTGAGGGACATTTGTTTGTATGGATGTAGTCCTAAAAATACCCAGACTCCTACATCAAAAATTCTTTCGCTGCGATGTTGATCTTCCTGTTGTTTCATTCGATTCTACACCAAAGTGAGGTTATCCTTTAAGAGTTGGAGAACTTGTTGTTGATGCTCAATGTGATCTTCTACTACTTGAACCTTAGAATATTCTCTTAAATATGATGTGATGGATGGTGAATGATATCCATAAAGTGTCACAAATGGGGTCAATTTTACTGTAGTATGAAAGGAAGTGTTATACCACCATTCATCCAGAGGTAACCACTTTATTGGTTGTGTTTTCTTATCAGATACAAAGAAATGAAGATATCCTTTCAAACATTTGTTCACTATCTTAGTTTTCCCATCAGATTGAGGATGATAAGATGAGCTATGAACTAATTGAGTACCCAAAAAAGAAAATAATTCCATCCAAAAATTTCCAGTGAAAATTGGATCTCTATCACTTACAATAATCTTTAGGTTTCCATGTATCTTTTGAATTATTTCCGCAAATGTAGTAGCAACTGTACTAGCTTTAAATGGATGAGATAATGCACAAAAGTGTGCATACTTGGCAATTCTATCAGCTACCACCATGATGACACTCTTTCCTTCGGAGTTGGATAAACCTATGATAAAATTCACTGAAACCTCCTCCCAATGTTGACTGGGAATGGATAAAGATTATGACAGACCCAGCGTCTTAATTGTCTCAACTTTATTTTGTTGGCAAACCAAACATTCTTCTACAAACTTTTAAATATCAAATTTAAGGTCATCCCAAAAAAAAATCCTTCTTCGACTTGTAGTAACTTTTTAAACATACTGAGTGCCCTCCTAAGGGAGAGGTGTGCAATTCCAAAAGAATCTTTTGTTTGAGTTGGGAATTCTTACAAATATATAAGGAATCTTTGTACCATAATGAATCATTTTTCCAACTTAATGTATCAGATGTACTGGGATCCTGCTGCAACTTTTGAATGAGTGTCCACACTTCTTCATCATTCTTCTATGTTTCGTTTCATTTTTTCTTCTATACCATCCATCTTAGCTTCCATTTCATTTTTGGTTACTCTTTGTGAGAGCAAAATTTGTTGCACTTGATCTCACTATTTTGATATATAATGTTGAATTTCTTCCTCTTCTTCATGTGTCATAGAATAGATTCATGGGTTTCTTACTAGGTGTGTCCTTTTTTTTTCTTTCAAGACATTTTGAAATCAAACAATGATATATATGCTTCATTATTCCCTTTGAATCACTTCAAATTTAATTTTCCAACCAAAGTTATGCAAAATTTAAAAAATACACACATTTTTCTTACTTTTTAGGAGCTAGATATTACAATTGTTGTATATCTATAGTTGTGAATCTTCAAGATCTGAAATTACATCATGTAGTAGCCCTATGAGTCTTCTTTCCATCTCAAAAAGTCTGACCAAGATTTGATTCTTCAATAAGGAGTTATGCCCAATCTCCCACTATGGCCTAATTATAAATTGGTTCAGTAGAGCGAACTTGTATGAAGTGCCACATGTCACTGTTTCGACCTTCAGCTCTGAAAATTATACCCAAAAAACTAAAGTTCATCCTATTTCTGTAACTTTTTATGAATTTCAAATATGAGGCTTAGAGATAAAGTTATGATGATTTTCCCTAGGTCGCCTATTTGAGATGGAATTCAGGAGCCTGCAAAAACCCTAAATTCCTTGGATCATATCTCTGAAAATATATCTATACAACATCTGAAATTCATATACGAATTTCACCAAGTTTTTTTCTCCACGTGTTTGAAATTTTAGGTTCTGAAGCTTCGTAGAAAAAAAATTATAGAAAAAATTCCACAATAACCTGTTTGAAGCAGTGAAACCCTAGAATCCAAAGCTCTAATACCAAATGTTATGCAACCAGCTCACAAATAGATAGATCAATGACTCAAAAAATATCCTCTTTGAGGAGGAAACCTCCTTTACACTACATAAATGAACAATTCTTGGATGATTCAAATGAAAAAAATTGATTTCTATATATAGGAGTATAAGGGGTCACAATATAATTAGAGCCTACATAAAAATAATAATGTAAGGGCACAACAATAATAGTAGTGGGCTTCTATGGGGCACAATAATAACAATATGGGGACTACATGGGAACAAAATTAAGAATAAGGGGCTACACTATTATTATAGGGACCTAACACTTGACTTGTTGTCCAAGCAACATTTTAAGGAAAGATACATGGAAAACATTGTGAATCTTACTTTCTTCCAATAGTTCTAATTCATAAGCAACCTGCCCAATCTTCTTGATCACCTTGTAAGTTGAAAATAATCATGGCTTTAATTTATTAGATCCACTATTCTTCAAAGATGATTTCCTATATGGCTAAAATATTAGGAAAACAAGATCCTCTCCTAGAAGTTGCGCTCCACCCTATGGCGATTTGCATATACTTAATGTTGATTTTGGGCTACCCGTGGATTCTCTCTAAAGATTCTGAGAATTTCCTAACTCTCCTACAACCAATCCTTGGACATTAGTGCCATGTTATCTCCTAGTTTCATCTTAATGAATGTGGGAGCATCATACCAATATAATGCTTTGAAGGGAGTTGTCCCAATAAACATATGGTAGGTGTCATTATAATAGTACCCACCCACATGCAACTACCTAGTCCAGTTTTTTAGTTGCTTGGTCACATAGTTCCTCAAGTATCCTTCCACCCACTTGGGCGATCTATGTCTGATAATTTGATTGCGAATGATGATTGATACTCAGGGTTAGCCCAGTGTTGACTAATATAAATAGTTCCTACCAAAATGCACTAAGGAATTTGTTATCTCGATCATTGAAAATGTATTTGGGCACTCTTTAAAACCTGAAGATCTCCCAAAAGAATGTATTTTCCACATGTGTCACCAAGTAGTCAAAATATATGGCCATGAAATGAGAAAATTTTGTTAGTCTATCCACCACCATGAAGATACAGTCTCTCCCTTGCACCTTTGGAACCCCTATAATGGAATCCATTGAAATTCTTTTCCAATTTTGATATGGGATTGATAGTGGTTGCAGTATTATTGTTAGAGGGGTCTGCTATGTTTTATTCTACCGGCATATAGCACATTATGCTACATGTCTCCAAACATCCCATTTGAGGCTCTTCTACTCAAATATCTCTTATGCCTATCTATATGTTCTGAAGAATCCTCGATTTCCAACTCAAGGTGAGTCATGGATGGCCCTCACGATCCTGTCCTTGAGTTGCAACTCGGGGACCAAGAATATCCTCCCTTTGTAAAAGCTAATGTCGTTGAAAACCCCATACTTGTCATCCTAAACTACTCCATCCATTAAATCGCATTCAAATTTATTCTTTGAGTGCTCAACAAGTAGGAGTGCCTTCCAATCACTATTGATCTCCATGAGGGAACAAACTGTTGATTTCCCATACAGAGAATTGGCCACCACATTCTTCTTCCCCTTCACATACTCGATGTCGAAGTCATAGGCCTGAACTCTACTAACCCATTAATGCTAACTCACATTTAGATCCTTTTGTTCCAAAACGTTCTCAAGTTGTTGTGGCATGTTTTGACCACATACCTTCACCCCACCAAGTATTTCCTAAACTTCACTAGTGATGCATTATGGCCAACATCTCCTTGTCATATATCGAGTAGAGCCTTTCTAGCTCCCTTACGCTCCTAAATTTCTAGATATATCAAATGCCCATCCTACATTAGTACTCCTCCCATGCCTTCCCTGGAGGCATCTCACTCTAAAACAAAGGGTCGTGATAAGTCTGGGAGTGAAAAAATGCTACATGAACTCATTACTTCCTTTCACCTTTCAAAAGTGTGTTACACTTCTTATGTCCATCTAAAAGCCAATTTCTTCGTCGAATCTATTATGGGTTCCACAATTTGAGAGTAGCCCTTGAAAAATTGATGTTGTTAATTGTGTATCCCCCTAAAACCCCCTCAACTTCGCGAGGTTCTTAGGTGTTGGTCGCTCAATTATATTTGAGATATTTTCTTGGTGGACTTGCACTCCTCTTGTGTCGATGATGTTCACAAAATAAAAAATCTCTATCATTCCAAACTTGCACTTGGTCTCATTGGCAAAGAGAGATTGCTCCTCTAATATACTTAACACTTCTTGTAAGTGTCTTAAGTGATCCTCCCAAGTTTTGTTGTAATGAGGAGATCATAAAATAAAACTAGAAAAAATTCCCATTGTTTCCTCCTGAATATATGGTTTATACATGACTAGAAAGTAGTTATTCCATTCGTCAGCACAAATGACGTGACGAGAAACTCATAGTGCCCATAATTGCACCCGAAGGTTGTTTTCTATATGTCCTACAATCGAACCTTGACTTGATGATAGCCAGACCTCAAATAAATTTTATAGAAGTACACCACACCATGCAACTCATCCAAGAGATCATTGATCCATGATATCAGTTATATGTTCCTTATTATCTTATTTTTGAGGGGTTTGTATTCTATTTCTTCTTAACTAGTAATAAAAATGATGTACATCCCCGGATGCGGGTGCCAGAGGACCGCGGGAGGATGAGCCACATGGCTCCCATGTGATCGAGCATGCGACAAGCCATGCAGATTAATACCCCTGGCTCATCCGCCGTCAAATCGTTAATAAGGTGGGGAGGTAGTTCAGAGCATTCAATGCTGCCATGGTTGACAGGATGGCGAGGCTCGAAGGAGGCATCGAGAATTGGCATGGCATTATATACCTGGTCGGGGTCGGCTTCACGCCACTGTTCCGCGAATTTAACGGTAAGACAGGATTCTGGAAGCCGAGGGCTCAGAGGTGGGGGAAAGCCTGGTGCTAGCCGAGACGATTGCCATCCCAAGTGGCCCTCAATCTTGGCTCTCAGCACATTGTTAAGGCCACAGTGCGCAGAGGTTCAGTCGCAGAAACTCGGAAGGCGAATTTGGAGGGAGGAAGGTGGCGGTCTGAATCTGGAGGGAGGAAGGTGGCGGTTGCAGAAAACCTTTGGCGGTGGGCGAATAAACCAGCCATGGCTCGGCTTCGCCACAGGCAGCCATGTCGGAGAGGATCAGGATGGGGCTCTACTCGAGGGCGAGGACGAGGACGTGCCGACAGGGAGCATCACCATTGTTGCTGCCAATTCTGCCATCGCCGCACTGGGGTCGCTCCTCTGCAAGCCGAGCAATTCGTGGAAGTCAGTGGGGCGAACATGGAGGGGCCAGCTCTCCCAGCATTTGGGTCTGTGGTCTTCACCCTGGGGAAGATGGGAGATTCTCATGGGGTTACTGCGCACGTCTCAGTGCTCTTCACGAAAACTCCTGAAGCAGAGGGCGAGGGTTCTCCACCAGAAGAGGAAGCTCCTCCCCCAGACATACCAGATCAAGAACAATCCTTGCTTCCTCCAACAATCGAGGCCACGACCTCAGGAAAAGCAGTCAGGGAAGACCCTTCCACCTCCCAAGCAACGAGGGCTCAAGATGCCGCCAAATGGGCAGCTATGTGGGAAGGCATTCCTGAAGGGCAAGGTTGGTGTACAATCGTCGAGGAGAAGCCACCCGAGGGGGCTTAACCCTCCCCAGCACGCCCCAGACATGGCGACCCTCTCCCAACTCAGGTCCAACATCTGTTTAACTTTGTTTTTTCATAGCTCGGGTATCATCCCGCTCTGGTCTCATGCAATCTCGGATAAATGTCCAGTCTGTAGCGTCTGTAGCGTTGGTTAATGTCTGCGTGTCGGTTCTTGGCTATCTCAGTGAGGACAGAGAAGACCGCCCCTGCGTGGACTGGTTTTGTTTTGAGCCTCAGTCATGTCATTTTGACTTTTTTGGATCAGTCTAATGCACCTGAAGGTCGCTCAGAGGTTTCCTTGTCAAATGACTCCCCTGCGTGGGAGATTTTGAAACGTTTTGCTAG
Organism: Pinus taeda; assembly: GCA_000404065.3. NCBI lineage: Eukaryota > Viridiplantae > Streptophyta > Pinopsida > Pinales > Pinaceae > Pinus > Pinus taeda. The sequence continues at coordinate 9,313 of APFE030059526.1, forward strand.
AACCGTGGCATCTCTGTAGGCCATGGATTTCATGATAATTCCAGCTACGCTGCTTGTAATTTCTTTTCTGTACATATAATAGAATTTTAGACTTTTTACCGAGAAAAAAAATAAAAATGATGTACATGGGATAGTATTGGGCCCTATGTGCCCCCCTTAATGGCCTTCTTGATCTCCTCCTTAAATATTTTAGGGTGCTTATATCATGTGGTGATGAATGAATTTCCCCCCTCCTCTAATCATATAGTATACTCGAAAACCCTATTTGGTGGTCTACTTGGTGAAATATTCCTAAAGACCTTCTGGTGCTTATTTAACAAAATCTGGATATCTATAGGGTAATGCTTATCCCCATCTAATGTTTTTATTTTTGCATTAGCATGCACTTTGAAACCAAAGATATGTCTCCATGTCAAAAAATAGCTTCCGTTTTCTTAGTGGCGACCACTCTTAGAATCATTGGTCATTCCTCTTAGAAGCACCCTTTTTCCTTCTAACATGACAAAATCCATTTCCATGGTATGGTAATCCTTCCAATTCCTTCCTATGGAAATGAGTCATAATACCCCCAACATCACATCAGTGTTAGAAATATCTACTACATAGAAGTCATCCACTAGGGTATAATTTCTCATCTTCATTTCCATTTGAGGAAACTTCCTCAAGCAAGCCATCCTTCATACTCTTGCTACCTCTATGTCAAAACCCTCAAATTCTTTTGTAACCAAAGGCCTACTAGGTACTAGGTTTTCATCTATGAAATTATCAGTGGATCCTCCATCAATGAGGGTTGTAACCCATTTCCCTTGTATTACACCCCTTAATATAAAGGTGTTGTACCTGGGAACACATGAGAGCTTGGCTATGGTGGCCCCTTTGGTCTCTCTCCTTGGTGGCTATTCATCACTGCTAATTATTCTATGTTCCTCCTCTTGTGTTTTTACTTGTTCGTCCTCCTCATCATTGTCTAACATTACTTCAATAGAATGTATTTTTCCCTTGCCCATTCATCTCTACCCTAGGACCTAAGGTTCTTTGCAACTATAGTAAAGATTCTTTCTTCTTAACTCATTCCTGGTTTCCTCCATTAGATTCTTCCCTTGCCAAGGTTTCTTCTCCTTATTATTTTATGGGGGAATGAATTTTGTTGGTGCCTTCTTTGGAATTGCATCTTCCATATCCCTGGTTCTAGCAATAACATCCTGAAGTGTAGTAGGTTTAAAAGCCTTAACCCAGCCACATAGTGGATCGCTTAGCCCCTCCATAAATTTCATCACCAATCAATCTTGGGATATATCTATCACTATTGCTACCAATATTTGGAACTCCATGATATAGTTATTTAGGCTCCCTATTTTCTTAAGCTACGCTAAATCCCTGAAATGTAAGTCCATATTTTTCTTATCAAAACTTTAGATCAATCTATGAGTAAAATCCAAATATGAGTTGATGTTGGTGTGCCTTAATGTGGACAACCCATGATACCACCATTCATGTTCTTTTCCATCCAAATGCAATGTGGCGTACTGCATTGCCTCTAATTCCCTCATGGGGTTAAGCTAGAACTATGTATCCAACTTTTGTACCCATGCTCTAACTATGCTATTGGAAGTCCCATTGAAGGTTGAGATGTTTATCTTTCTTTCCTTTTTTGGGACCTCGCTATTCTTCCACCACTTGTTATGATCCTTTGATTTATTCCTATGCTTGATGGTGCAGTAGTCCTAGAGTGACATTTGTTCATGAAAATTTTCTTCTAGTGCCTCATACTCCTTCATATAGTCAAAGAAGCTTTTATCTCGTTGTTGTTGGTTATTTATTGGTTCCTCCAAGAATTTGGGAAATGGTGGCATTTATGTGGCTTTGTTTGTTGGTGGGGGGACTGGATTGGATGAATTTCTAGCCTCAAAATGATGATTGCTATCTCCTTCGGCCAATTTATCACTTTTGTTTGAGATTTTTGCTCCATTTTCATTGGGTTGACTCCTGTGAAGGATGGCCATGAACTAAGCGATGGATTTCATGGTTTGGAACATCTCTTGCTATCCTTTAGATATCTTACATTGTCCTTTGTTTAATCATTTAGGGTATTCCTAGGACTTTCCCAAGGCTAATCCTCACAATCTCCCATTCCTCCTTCTTCCTTTGATTTTAGGTAGGGGTTCTCCCTTCCTTCTTTTTCCTATTATAAGTTACAAATTATTGATCCTCTAGAGTCATATATTGTGGTAACCCTTTCAGGCTGGAAGGATGCTCAACTATGATACTGCTATAATATTCCTTTCCAATTTATATGGCTAAATTACTCAGAATTTATTTTTCAAAGAAATACACCATAAATTTTTTTCCAAGAACATAAATAAATTGCACAATTAAATTTACCAACACTTCAATTAAATTGAAAACCTAGAAATGAGAGAGAGAATATTGTAAACCCTAGCTTCTTTCATTAATGGTTTTATGGAGATTGTTTTTATGTAACCAGCTCACAAATTAGAACAAAAGATGGATCAACGACTTCAAAATCAACCTCTTCAAGGGGGTAACCTCCTTTACATTACACAAATGAACAATTATTCAATGATACAAATGACAAGACCTCCTTTCTATATATAGGAGTCTAAGGGGTCACAATATAATGAATGCCAACATAACACTAATAATGTAAGGGCACAAAAATAACAATAGTGGCCTTCTATGGGGCACAATAATAACAATATGGGGACAACATGGGCACAACAATAACAATAAGGGGCTACAATGACAATAATAATAAGGGAATGCACTAGTATTACAGGGACTTAACATGCCCTTCTCCTTCAAAAAAGTGTTTTCCTCAATGCTTGAGTAGTTATGGATGATTCTGTATAAAATTCTCATCCTCCCATGTGGAATCTTCAGTGGGTAAGTTCTTCCACTTGATGAAATACTTTAAAATTGATCGATTTCGTAGCTGTCGAGTTCTTGTTTTAGTGACTGCTTCAGCTTCCAATACGATTTTTCCTTCCTCGTCAAGTTCTAGCAATATTGTTTGAACTGGGGGCTTGTCACCTATAACCTTTTTTAAGCACGAAACATGGAAAATTGGGTGCACTTGGGAAGATGTAGTTAGTTCCAATTTGTATGCCACAGTACCAATGTTTTGCAACACCTTGTGCGGACCATAATACTTTGGTGATAATTTATTATCCTTCTTAGCTTGCTTGAAGGTCATTTGTTTGTATGGTTGTAGTTGTAGAAATACCCAGTCACCTACATCAAAACTTATTTCACTACAATGTTGATATACCCGTTGTTTCATTCTATTTTGCGCCAAGGTCAGGTTATCCTTTAAGAGTTGGAGAACTTTTTATTGATGCTCGATGTTATCTTCCACTCCTTGAACCTTAGAATTTTCTCTTAAATATAATGTGATGGATGATGGATGATATCCATAAAGTGCCATAAATGGGTCATTTTTGCTATAGTATGGAAGGAAGTGTTATACCACCATTCATCTAGAGGCAACCATTTGACCCATTGTGTTTGTTTATCAAATACAAAGCAATGAGGATATACTTCCAAACATTTATTCACTATCTCAGTTTTCCCATCAGATTGAGGATGATAAGATGAGCTATGAGCTAAGTGAGTACCGAGACAAGAAAACAATTACGTCCAAAAATCTCCAGTGAAAATAGGATCTTTGTTGCTTACAATAATCTTTGGGTTTCCATGTAGCTTTTGAATTGTTTCCATAAATACATTAGCAATTGTACTAGCTTTAAATGGATGAGATAATGCATAAAAGTGTGCATACTTGGTAAGTCTATCAACTACCATCATGATGACACTCTTTCCTTTGGACTTGGGTAAACCTGTGATAAAATCCATTGAAACCTCCTCCTAACGATGACATGGAATGGATAAAAGTTGTAATAGACCTGCAGTCTTAATTGAATCAACTTTATTTTGTTGGCAAACCAAACAATCCTTCACAAACTTTTAAATATCAGATTTAAGGCCATCCCAAAAAAATGTAGAAAATTTGTGTGTAGGTTAACCCTATAATGCAATATAAATCAAATCATAATATTATAACCTACTTCTACTATCAATTTTCAGAAGCTTAAAGATCGAGTTGAACACAAATATCCCGAAGAAGAAGAATCAATCACACAATACACATTGAAAATACTTTGGGGAAAGCCTCATCTAAAAACCCCACTATCTGTATTATCATACAAGGTGGAAATACATAGGAATTATACAAAGCCTTAGCTCTCACAGCTAGCCAGCTCTTAGTACAATCCTCACAGATGCTCACAGGCAATCTTAGCTACTCTCCAGCCTTCCTTTCTACCCTCCAAGCTCCTATTTCCTTGCATTTTTCCTAATGGATGATCTTCACCTCACCAAGTGGATGACCTCTCTCACACACTGTCAGAATTGCGAATCCTCTAGATGATACCTTGACTACATGCATGAGTTCTCTTTATAAGAAAACACATGCAACTGATAGTACATTGTCATTGTCTTTAATCTCAACTGAGTCTTTCTCAGAATAGACATAAATGAGTTTATGACGACGAAATCTTCAGTTAATTAGAGTAGAACTAGTTGAGTGCATACATGCATCAACTGACTGTTAACTCTCTATTAGTTCCTCAAACAGTTTGGAGCTAATTTAACTCTATTTGACTCGGTAAACTGAGTGAACTAATTAAAACTCAAATATAACTCAATCTTATCTCCTTAATTTAAGTGATAACTCTTGCATGACTTCATAAACACTTCTAACTTGAATTTCTCCAACTAATTAATTTGAAACAAATTAATTAATTATTTCCAAGTAGTTGTTAAGACTAAATTCAATTTTAATCACAATTTAATTTAAGGACAAATTAGATTGGAATATTCTTGTTACCATATTTCAACACTCCCTCTCAACAAGAAAGGGATTATCTGCCACCCCGATCCTGTCTCTATGGAACTCAAATTTACACTTTGACAATACCTTTGTCAAAGTGTCAACATCTTTCTCCTCTATCGAAATATATACTGCAGCAACATGATCCTCCTCGATCTGTGAAAAGCCATAGGAAACAAATCTTGCCTTATGCTTCTCCACACTACCATCAGTAGCTTGCTTTACCTTGTAAAGCCAATGGGAACTCACAATTGACTTGTTCTCCGATCTCAGAACCATGTCCCAAACATTGTTATGAACTATGGAGCCATACTCCTCCACCATAGCATCAACCCAAATCGGTTGTTGTACTACTTCCTCAAAGGAAGATGGTTCGGTCTCAACACATTCCACAACAAGGGCCATGTATCCATTGTACCTCTTAGGTGACCTCCTCTATCTGCGCTGAGAAGATGATGCTCCCACATTCTCTCTTGCATCCTTCAACAATATGTCAGCTTCTCTTGTGTGCTTTTGTCCATCTCTAGAAGACTCTACTTGAGTGGATGTCTCCACTCCTGGAACTTCTGCATGCAACTGCTTTGCATCAGTCTGAGGCTCCTCCTCCTTAGGAACCAATAGTTCCCCCATAGCCTGTAGTTGGATCTCCCTCTTAAGGGAAACTCGTATGGCCTTCTGCTCATCAAACTTGAGATCTCTGCGAACCACTTTCCTCCTACTAGTAGGAAAGTACACCCTTTAGTTGTGAGGTGTATCAGTGCACCTTACAAGTATCCCCAACTCTATTGTCGGCTCAAGCTTCTTCTGTGCATCCTTTGTCACATGGCAATATACCGATGAGCCAAATATCCTGAAGTGACCCACATCTGGTCTCTTACTAGAGAAAGCTTCCTCTGGTGTCTTCATCCCAAGTATGCAATGTGGGCTTCTATTCTACAAATAGACCACGGTGTTGCATGCCTCAGCCCACAAGTGAAGTAGTAGGCCTTGGTCATGCAGCATTGCCCGTGATACCCCTACAATAGTTATGTTCTTCGTCTCACCCCATTCTACTATGGGTTATGAGGTGCCGCCAACTCTCATTTAATTCCTTTCACTGCTTAGAAGTCCTTAAACTCTTAAGAGACATATTCTCCACCATTGTTGCTTCTTAAGGCCTTGATCTTCTTCCCTGACTCTTTCTCAACCAAAGATTTGAACTCCGAAAACTTTGTGAAGGTTTGGTCCTTCTTCTACATGAAATAAATCCAGCATTTACGAGAATAATCATTAATGAAAATCACATAATACCTTTGCTTCATTGTGGATGCCATCAAGAATGGTCCACACATCAGTATGAACTCGCTCTAAGATAGCCCTTGCTCGATTGTCTCAATCATGAAAGGAAGACTTGGTGTACTTTCCCAAGGTACAATCTTTGCATGTGTCAACACGCTCAAGCTTACCTTTGGCAAGTCATGTAGATATCTACTGCATTATCAACTCACCAATGTCTTGGCTTTTCACCAATTTTTCTTTCGTACTCAATGCTGCACAATCACCTACCTCTAGTTTATAGATATTCTTCACCTGAATCCCTATCCTCTTTGTCTAACCTGTGGCTATGTGTCTTAGGAACACCTTTCCTTTACTAAAGACAACATCGTAGCCTTTGTCCTCCAACATCGCGACCGATACCAAGTTCTTCTTCAGTCCAGGCACATACTTCACATCTGTCAAGGTGAGAGGAGCTCTATGCTCCCTCTTAAAAGTAACCATGCCCACTCCTGAAACACTATACCTTCCATCGTCACCCATCTCTATGCGCATCTTGAGCTCTTTCTCCTCCAAGGCACTGAATAGATTTTTATCACTGGTCATGTGGAATGAGGCTCCACTGTCAAGATACCAGACACAACCGATCATCGATGAGACCATGCATGTGATGAGGGTAAAGTCCATTTCGAACTGAGAGGCTAATGGCTCACCTTTCGATCCTTCTGAGGATCCCTTCTTGGACTTCTTCGATGGGAAATTAGTCACATAATGTCCCATCTCGTGACAATTAAAGCATCTTACCTTAGACTTGTCACCCTTCTTCCCTCCATGAGATGAATTCGATTTGGAATGGGAAGCCTTCCCCTTCCCTTTCCTTGCCTTACTTTCTAAGGCCATATTTTCTTCATCATCATTCTTGGATGAAGAACCATCTCATTTTCTCCTCCTGATATCCTCCTGCATAAGATCCGACCAAAGTCGTTCCCAATCCGGTTTTCTCCCTTCCATTCACAGATTCCTGGTAGCTATTCCAACTCTTTGGAAGACGAAGGAGAGCGAGGCTCACCATATCATCATCGGCAATAGTTATTCCCACACTGTCAAGCTCATTTTTGCATGTGGTGAGCTTGTTCATATATGTGGAAATAGTATCGCCCTTCTCCATCTTGATTCTTCGAAGCTTATCCTTGAACGCCAATTTCTTGCGGTCGCTACTGTTCTGGTAGAGCTCCTTCAATGTCTTCCATATTGAAAATGGAGTATCCTTCCCATGGAGACTTGAGACAATATGGTCTCGAACTCCCTCAAGGATGATCCATCTTGCCTTCGCCGCGCACTTCTTCCACTCAACCAACTCTTGTGCATTAGTTGAAGCTGGCTTTGAGATTTCTTGATTAATTAATTCCTTCAAGCCATTGCCCTCTAATACAGCTTCCATTCTATCTTTCCATGCTATGTAATTCGAGCTACCTTCCAAGGCATACTCGAGTCTCAAGCCATAGAAAGCCATTGGCCAACCTTGAAGTATGTTATGAATTTGATTTGCACCTGCAACCCTGAACTTCAAACTTTGAATTCTCTTCTCAGTATACTGTTCACAGCTCTGATACCATGTAGAAAATCTGTGTGTAGGTTAACCCAATAATGCAATATAAATCAAAGTAGAATACTATAACCTACTTCTACTATCAATTTTTTGGAAGCTTAAAGATAGAGTTGAACACATATAACCAGAAGAAGAAGAATCAATCGCACAATACACATGAAAATACTTTGGGGAAAGCCTCAGCTAAAAACCCCACTATCTGTATTATCATACAAAGTGGAAATACATAGGAATTATACAAATCCTTAGCTCTCATAGCTAGTCAGCTCTCAGTACAACCCTCACAGGCAATCTTGGCTTCTCTCTAGCCTTCCTCTTTGCCCTCAAAGCTCCTATTTCCTTGCATTGTTCCTAGTGGATGATCTTCACCTCACCAAGTGGATGACCTCTCTCTCACACATTTTCAGAACTGTGCAATCCTCACAGATGATACCTTGACTTCATGCATGATTTTTCTCTATAAGAAAACACATGCAACTAATAGTACATTGCCCTTGTCTTTAATCTCAACTGGGTCTTTCTCAGAATAGACATGCGTGAGTTTCTGATGAGGGAATCTTTAGTTAACTAGAGTAGCACTAGTTGAGTGCATGCATGCATCAACTGATTGTTAACTCTCTATTAGTTCCTCAAATAGTTTGGAACTAATTTAACTAGACTTAACTTAGTAAACTGAGTTAAATAATTACAACTCAAATATAACTCAATCTTATCTCCTTAATTTAAGGGATAACTCTTG
>APFE030059537.1:0-15331 GCA_000404065.3 Pinus taeda
TGTTTACTACTTTTTTATGTGAATTTCTTTCACTTTCATGCATGATGTATATTTATAATATACATTGAGATTTAGGGTCTAGGTTTGGCTAGTTTAGTGTAGGTTAGGGTAGAGTGGGGTGGGATAGGCTAGGTAAGGCTAGACTATTTAGGCTAGGCTAGGCCAAGTTAGTTTAGCTTAGACTAGGCTACTTTAGGCCAGAGTAGGATAGGCTTGCTTAGTTTAAGCTAGGCTAGGATAGGTTAGGCCAAGCTAGGCTAGGCTAGGTTAGTCCAAGCTAGTTTAAACTAAGCTAGGAAAGCTTAGTTCAAGCTAGTGTATGTCAAACTAGGCTAAGCTACTTTAGGCCATGCTAGGCTAGGTTAATTTAAGTTATGCTAGGCTAGGCTAGGCTATGATACGATAGGCTAGGCTATCTTAGGTTAGGCTAGATAATCTAGTTTAGGATAAAGTTAGGTGAGGCTAGTTTATGATAAGCTACTTAAGGTTATGCCAGGGTAGGCTAGATTAAGGTAGGATAGAGTCGGCTAGGGTAGGCTTGGATAAGCTAGGCTTAGGATAGGCTAGGCTAGGCTAGGTTATGCTAGGGTAGGGTAGTCTAGGTAGGGTAGGATAAGGTAGGGTAGGGTAAGGTAGCCTAGGTAAGCTAGGTAGGTTAGGCTAGGCTAGGCTAGGTACGCTAGGTAGGGTAGGATAGGTAGGGTAGGATAGGTTTGGCTAGGTGAGGTAGACTTGGCTAGGCTAGGTGGGGTTGGCCAGGCTAGGGTATGGTAGGTTAGGTTAGGTTACGTTAGGCTAGGCTAGGCTAAGTTAGGCTAGGCTAGGCTAGGTACACTAGGCTGGGCTAGGGTAGGTAAAGGTAGGCTATGCTAGGCTAAGTTAGGCTAGGGTAGGTTAGGGAGGCTTGGTAAGGGTAAGATATGCTAGGGTAAGGTAGGGTAGGCTATGTTATGGGAGGGTAGGGTAGGGTAGTGTAGGCTAGGCTAGGCTAGGTAAGCTAGGGTAGGCTAGCATAGGCTACAGTAGGTTAGGTAGGATAGGGTAGGCTAAGCTAGTGTAAGATATGGTAGGCTAGGGTAGGCCAAGGTAGGGTAGGCTAGGTTATACTAGTATACGGTAGGGAAGTATAGGCTAGTTAGGCTAATCTTGGGTAGGGTTGGATAGGTGAGGCTAGGCTAGGGTTATGTAGGTTAGGATACGCTAGGATAGGCTAGGATAGATTAGGCTATGCTAGGCTAGGGTAGGATAAGGTAGGCTAGGCTAGGGTAGGATAGGCTAGGCTAGGCTAGGCTAAGCTAGGTTAGGCTAGGTAGGCTAGGGTAGGCTAGGCTGGGATAATGGTTTGACATAAGCTAGGCTTAGAATATGGTAGGCTAGGCTAGGTTATGCAAAGGTAGGTTAGGTAGGCTAGGACAAGCTGGGTTATGGTAGGCTAGGTAGGGTAGGCTAGTGCAGGTTAGGGTAGGCTATGCTCGGGTACACTCGGCTAGATTATGTTGGGCTAGGGTAGGCTAAGTAGGTTAGGTAGGCTAAGCATGGTAGGGTAGGGTAGGGTAGGCCATGGTAGATTAGGGTAGGTTAGGCTAGGCGAGGCTAGGCTATGGTAGGGTAGGTTAGGCTAGCTAGGCGAAGTTTTGGTAGGATAGGATAGGAAAGGCTAGGCTAGGCTTAGGTAGGTTAGGATACCCTAGGCTAGGATATGTTAGGCTAGGGTAGGATAGGGTAGGCTAGGGAGGGTAGCCTAGAGTACGATATACTACCGTAGGCTAGGCTAGCATAAGATAGACTAGGCTAGGTTAGGCTAGGCTAGGCTAGGTTAGGCTAAGGAAGGCTAGGCTAGGGTAGGTTGGATAGGCTTGGGTTAGGTAGGCTAGGATAAGCTTAGGATAGTGTAGGCTAGGCTAGGTTATGTTACCGTAGCCTAGGTAGGCTAGGATAGGCTACATTATGCTAGGCTAGGTTATGTTACCGTAGCCTAGGTAGGCTAGGATAGGCTACATTATGCTAGGCTAGGTAGGTTAGGCTAGGCTAGGCTAGGTAGCCTAGGGTATGGTAGGCTAGGGTAGGGTATGGTAGGCTAGGCTGGGTTAGGATAGGTAGCCTAGGGTAGGGTAGGCTACGATAGGCTTTGGTACGTGAGCCTAGTCTAGATTAGGCTAGATGAGATTAGCCGAGATTAGGCTAGGCTAGATTAGAGTAGGGTAGACTAGCTTAGAGTAGATTAGGCTAGGCTAGATTAGCCTACAATAGGTTAGATTAGGCTATGCTAGGCTAGGCTAAGTTAGGTTAGGATAAGCTAGATTATGCTAGTCTACATTAGGCTAGATTAAGCTAGATTAGGCTAGACTAGGCTAGGATAGATTAGGCTATGTTAAATTTGGCTAGATTAAGTTAGGATAGGCTTGGTTGTATTGAGCTAGGCTAGATTGGGGTAGGTTAGATTAGGCAAGGTTAGGATAATCTAGACTAGGCCACGCTAGACTAAAACCTAAACCCCAAACCCCAAACCCTAAACCCTGAAACCTAAGCATTTTATGATATATAAAAAAAACATTGTAACTTTTATTTAAGTGTTTATTAAAAGAATTTACTAAGGTGTTATAAAACCTAAACGCTAAACCCTAATCATTTAATAACATTATGAAAAGTGTTTTGTAACCTTTTTGAAGTGTTTATCAAAAGCTCTTAATAAAGTTTAATAAACTCTAAAACCTAAAGCCTGAACCCTAAACCCCAAACCCTAAGCCCTAAACGCTAACCCTAAAACATAAACACTAAACCCTAAATAATAAACCCTAAACCCTAAATCCTATAAACTAAACCCTAAACTGTAGGAATTTTATAACATTTTTAAAAGCGTTTTGTAACCTTTATTTAAGTGTTTATTAAAATAATTTACTAAATTGTCATAAAACTTAAGCCATACACCCTAAAACCTAACCCCAAAACAAAAACCCTAAACCTTAAACACCAAGCCCAAAACCCTAAACCATAAACCCTAAGAATTTTATGACAGTTTAAGAAGAATTTTGTAACTTTTATTCAAGTGTTTATTAAAATAATTTACTAAAGTGTTATAAACCCCAAACCATAAACACAAAACCCTAAACACTAAATACAAAAACATAAACACTAAACCCCAAAACCTAAACCCTAAACCGTAAACCCCAAACCTGCCAAACCCTAAACTGTAAACCGTAAACCCTAACCATTTTATAATATTTTAAAAAATGTTTTGTAACTTTTATTTAAGTGTTTATTAAAATAATTTACCAAAATGTTGTAGACACTATACAATAAACCTTAAACCTAAACCTAAAACCCCAAACCTTAAACCATAAACCTTAAACCCTAAATCCTAATCATTTTATAACATCTTAAAAAGTATTTTAAAACTTTTATTTAAGTGTTTATTAAAATACTTTACTCATTTCCTATAAACCCTAAACCCTAACCTCTAAACCCTAAAACCTAAATCATAAACCCTAAACCCTAAACCTTAAACCTTAAACCCCAAATCAATAAAATTAAACCCTAAGCATTTTATAACATTTTAAAAAGTGTTTTGTAATTTTTATTTAAGAGTTTATTAAAATAATTTACTAAAATGTTCTAAACCCTTAACCCTAAATTGTTAACCACAAACTGTAAACCCTAAACTGTAAACTCTAAACCTGAAACCCGAAATCCTAAACCATGAGCATTTTATAACATTTTAAACCCAAAAACCAAAACCCTAAAGCCTAAACTCTAAACCCTAAGTATTCTATAACATCTTAACAAACGTTTCCTTACTTTTGTTTAAGACTTTATAATAAAAATTTACTCAAGTGTTATAAACCTTAAAGCCTAAACCATGAGAATTTTATAGAATTTTAAATCCTAAACCCTAAATTCTAAGGATTTTATAACATTTTAACAAGTGTTTTTTAACTAAACCCTAAACCGTAGGCATTTTATAATATTTTTAAAAGCATTTGGTGACTTTTATTTAAGTGTTTGTTAAAAAAATTTACTAAATTTTTATAGACCTTAAACCATACATCCTTAAACCTAACCCAAAAACCTAAACTCTAAATCCTAAAGCCCAAGTCCTAAACTGTAAACTATAAACCCTAAGAATTTTATAACAATTTAAGAATAATTTTGTAACTTTTATTTTAGTGTTTATTAAAGGAATTTACTAAAGTGTTGTAAACAATAAACCATAAACACACAACCCTAAACCCTAAACACAAAAACATAAACCCTAAACCCCGAAACCTAAACCCTAAACGGTAAACCCCAAACCCCAAACCCTAAATCGTAATCCGTAAACCCTAACCATTTTATAAGATTTTAAAAATTGTTTTGAAACTTTTATTTAAATATTTATTAAAAGAATTTTCCAAAATGTTACAGACCCTATACGCTAAACCCTGAACCTAGACCCAAAACCCCAAAGCTTAAACCGTAAACCATAAACCCTAATCATTTTATAACATTTTAAAAAGTATTTTGAAACTTTTATTTAAGTGTTTATTAAAAGCCTTTGCTAATTTCTTATAAAACCTAAACCCTAACCTCTAAATCCCAAACCCTATACCCTAAATCATAATACCTAAACCCTAAACCTTAAACTCTAAACTCCAAATTGAGAACATTAAACCCTAAGCATTTTATAACATTTTAAAAATCATTTTGTAATTTTTATTTAAGTTTTTATTAAAAGAATTTACTAAATTGTTATAAACCCTCAAACCTAAACTGTAAACCAAAAACCCTAAATCCTAAAGCCTAAACTCTAAACCTGAAACCCTAAAACATAAATGATAAGCTCTAGACCCTGAACCCTAAACCCTAAACACTAAAACCTAAATGCTAAACTCTAATAATTTATAAAACTTTAGAAAACATAGTGTAACATATATTTATGTGTTTATTAAAATCATTTAAACCCTAAACACTAAAACCTAAATGCTAAACTCTAATAATTTATAACACTTTAGAAAACATAGTGTAACATATATTTATGTGTTTATTAAAATCATTTACTAAAGTGTTATAAACCCTAACCCCTAACCTCTAAACACCAAAACCTAAACCGTAAACCCTAAGCATTTTATAACATCTTAAAGAAATTTCTAACTTTTATTTAAGTCTTATAAACCTTAGACTCTTAACCCTAAACCCTAAGAAATTTATAACATTTTAAAAATTGTTTTTTAAATTTTATTTAAGTGTTTATTATAAGAATTTACTAAAATATCATAAAACCTAAACCATAAGCATTTTATAGCATTCTAAAAAGAGTCTTGTGACTTTTACTTAAGTTTTTATCAAAGTAATTTACTAAGGTGTTATTAAACCTTAAACGTAAAACCTAAACCCTAAACTATAAACCGTAAACTGAAAAGCCTAAACCCTAAATGCTAAACCCTAAGCCTTTTATAACATTTCATAAAGCGTTTTGTAACATTTATTTAAGTATTTATTGAAACAATTTACTAAACTGTTATAACCCCTGGACCCTAAACACTAAACCCTAAACCTTAAACCCAAAACCCTAAACCATATACCTTATACCCTAAAACCTAAACCCTAAGCATTTCATAACATTTTAAAAAGTGTTTTGTAACTCCTTTTACATGTTTATTAAAAACATTTACTAAAGTGTTATAACCTTGAAACCCTAATCCCTAAAACCTAAACCCTAACTAATTTATAACATTTTGAAGAGTTTTTTGTAACTTTTATATAGGTGTATACTGAAAACATTTAATAAAGTTTTATAAACTCTAAACCCTAAACAATAAAGCCTAATAATTTTATAACATTTTAAAAACTATATGTAACTTTTATTTAAGTTCTTTTTAAATTAATTTACTAAAATGTTATAAACATTAAATCCTATTTTTTGTTTTAATTAAATTACTCTATTCTATACATGAATTTCTATATATTAGCCGTCAGATTCCTATTTATATTGACACCACATTGTACCCTTGGAACAATATTATCAAATAAACTTTCCAAGTTTATTTGTCCGGATTATTCTGGAATAAATGTCACGTAAACATGTAAGTAAACTTAAAAATACAGTTTGTCATTATAATACGTTTGTATTCATTTTACTTCTCTTTAATTCTTGTATTTTATTTTCAGTTTGAAGTCTTGAGTTATGTTTTGTATTTTTTGTTTAATTAATTGTCCAATCTAGTATGCTAGGTAGTATTAATTAATTATTGTATCAAGTTTTTCGTTTGACATTTGTTATCTAAAAAAACATGTAAATTGTTAATGGTTAATGGTTATTTTAAACCTTTTTTATTTATGTTTTAAGTTTCCTATAAATTTTTAAATTTATATTTATTTACACGATTTTTTTATATCAATCATGGCACTAAATTACTCTATCTTATTAATACATTTCTTAAGTAGCCTTCATTTGATGGAAGTGATGGCCTCCCGCCACGGTATGAATCCCAATGAACAAGCGTATTAGTTGGCGACTTAAATGGAATAGTTAATGACACTGTACGTGTCTTGGGCTCCGGTTTAGGGTTTAGGAACTTGTTTTACCGGCTCTCACCTATACTAACCGGTCAGCACTAATCAAAAGGGCGTTGACAACCCAAATGACAATCATTTCTCCCTTCCGGTTCGCGGGGTCACTCCGCCAAGCTTCTCAGTTACTCTGTGAAAAACCCTGTTTCTTCTGCGACTGTGCTAATGTCGGCTCTGTGGTTAACTCCGCCTCCAAAGGGTGTTAATGGTAAGCTCCTCCGGCCTGCAAGGGTTCAGTCACTCTGTTTGCAATGGTTTGCCACTGTAAGTGTGGGTTTATTGTTTGTTTTCCGTCTCGGTGCTAGTATTTGCTTATGACTCGATTTATTTTGGCATCTGACAGGTCCGTCGTCCTCCCAGCTTCGTTTCACCTTTGATAACCAGGTAATGGCACCAGCTCCATGCTATATTCACTTCGCCTTTTTATATCTGGCTCTGACCGTCTCGGCCACTGTCTTCAGGTTATTATTTTTGGTTTGTTGGGTCTTCTCCTCGTCGCCTGGCTGCCTGGTAAACCCTAACACTCTTCCTTCATCTGATTTTGTTACTGTTACAATACAAATATATGCATTTGCAGGGTTTAATTCTCCGCCGTTTGTTCTTGCAGGTGAACTCTGGTCTGGTTGTCAGATTCGTGGTGCTGCTACCCGCATTGTTCCCACGCTTCTCCCGAGTAGTGACTTAATATACTCCTGTAGCTTTGTAACTGTAGCTTATGTCGTTTGTTTAGGCCTTCTTTATGGCAATAGGATATGGTCTCGGTCTGCAGTCTTTTGAAGTTCTGTTGTAGTCGTGGTTTCGACTTTCCCTCTGTATAGTTTATTTAAACGGTGTCTGTGGTTTCAAACCCTCGTGGGTTTTTCTGGACTTCGGCTCTGTGGATGTAATCCGGTCTTTGCTTCTGTTTTAAATGACAGTCTGGGTTTCGAACCCTTGCTCTGTTCGACTATTTTGTTCACGATTTTGAACCGAGGGTTTTGACCAAACCCTGGTCTACTCCTCCTTAACTGTTATGAACGTAATGTATTCGGCCTTTGTCAGTTAATCAATGATATATTTGCAGTTTCGTCCTGTAGAACGTTCGGTGGATACCGAACTCACTTTGCATGCGTTTTATGATACATGTGTTCGACTGTAATCTGGTTCTAGTTTGTTACTCAGGTCTTGTGGTTACATAAATTTATGGCTATTTGATGACTATCTGTCTTTTACATATATCAAATGGAAAAGAAGGAAAGCTCTGGTTCTTATTACGTCATTCTATTTGACTGTAACTGTTCTTTACATTATCATACGAAAAAGAAAGAATGTCTTTATTCTCTGTTATAATATGCTATCAGAAAGTAGGATGATCGCTTTTGGAATACCTGGTTTCCGTTCGCATGTATAAGTTTCTCTGCCTTTATGGCTTTTGTAATTTTCGTTTGCCTGAGTTTTCTTCTGCCGCGCCTTTCTCTAGGTGTACACTTGTGTGTACAGTCGAGTCTGTGCATTGGTGGAAGGTGCTGTGTTGTTTGCACCCGCTCCACTTACAATCGACCTGTCTTCTGCTTTAATGGGATTTACAATACACAGAAATAATATACTGTAGAATGATATTTGTCACAGTGATGAAATAAAACAAATAAGTAATGAATCTTGGTTTCTAGAAAATGACTGTATGTTTCTATTGCTGTTCTTCAAACTGAGAGAGGAAACTTTACAATCTTTTTTTCGTTCTTTTAACTCAGAGAGTCAAACTGTTCCTGTTCGGTTGGAACCAACCCAACAGATTGACAACTGTTTTTCTGATAACTGTTTTAAACTAATACAATGCCTCTTTTAAATAAAATCAACTAATCCAGCAAATTAATGTTTCTATTTCTAACTCCTAAGTAAAACAAGATAAATGCATGGCTAATAAAAGTAAATAAAAACAGTAAATAAAATAACCGACAAGGTGTCCAAATTCTTCCTGAGACTGCCAGCCTCATTCTGCCTCCTTAGAGCTGGATGCTCCTGCATCAGGCTCCCGGGGTGACAAAAAGTCATTGCTCCGTTCCATGAAGTCTTTAACAGAGTAGCCTGCCTTTTGAATTTGTGTCTCATTAAGCCACGAACTGTCCTCTATTGGACGGTTCTCCACTTTACCAAATATCTCAAATATTCCTTTCTCCGTGTACGCTTTGCTACCTGTGTGTCCAAGATTCCCTCAATTTCGACGGGTGGTGCCATCGGCAACTATCTCGTCCATAAATCTCCGTTCAACTGGGTGTCCCGTGGTGGCTCTGCCGCCGCATCATCTGCTGAACCTGCAATATAAGGAAACAGATCTGCCACATTAAAGATAGGGGAAATACCAATCCCTGGTGGCAACTGTATCTCGTAAGCGTTCGCAGAAAATTTGCGAATGATCTTGCAGGGCCCGATTTTCTTGAACTTTAGCTTGCTGTACTCTCGCTTAGGAAATCGCTCTTTGCATAAGTACGCGAGAACTTCATCCCCGACATTAAACTGTACTTCCCTGCGTTTTGTATCAACTCGCTGTTTGTATTTCTGGCCGCTGTCCTGCAATTTAAGCTTTACCTGTTCATGTAATTTGCTCATAGCTTGGGCGAAATCTTCTCCATCAGCACTCCACTTCTCCAGTTTGCCCAAATCTCGTAACTCGTGCACTCCTCGCGGGTGCATGCTGTACAGTATTTGGAAAGGACTGTAGCCTGTGCTACGGTTGGGAGAATCATTATATGCAAATTCTGCCTGCGCTAACACACAATCCCAAGTACGAGAATTTTCACCTGTTAAACTCCTGAGCAAATTCCCCAAACTCCTGTTCACTACCTCTGTCTGTCCGTCTGTCTGTGGATGGTAGGCGGAGCTGAACTGCAATTGAGTGTCTAGTTTCTTCCATAAGGTTCTCCAAAAGTGACCAGTAAATTTGACATCTCTGTCAGAAATGATGCTTCGTGGAAGTCCATGTAACCGTACAACCTCCGTAAAGAAAAGGTGCGCTATGTAAGTAGCGTCACTGGTTTTTCTGCACGGTACAAAGTGTGCCATCTTGGAAAATCGGTCGACTACAACCATCACCGAATCAAAGCCGCGCTGTGTTTTTGGTAATCCTAGTACAAAATCCATACTGACCGAATCCCATGGTCGACTAGGGACTGGTAATGGCATATAAAGGCCAGTGTTTTGACTGTGACCTTTTGCCAATTGACAAGTTCTGCACCTAGCCACATATCTCTGTACATCTCGCTGCATTTTTGGCCAAAAATAAAAGTGCTGTACCTGAGCGATAGTTTTGTCAATCCCAAAGTGTCCTGCCAATCCTCCGCTATGTTTTTCCTGTATAATATTGTCTCGCATGGAACAGTTTGGAATACATAACTGTCCCCCCTTGAACAGCAAACCCTCCTGCAAGTTATAGTCCAGCCACTTGCTGTCATTTCGCAATAACGGGTTTTGACAAGCCTCATAGGCTTCCATAAATTCGCTGTCCGTCGGATACAGCTCTTTCAAGTGTTCAAATCCTAAGATTTGCATGGTGCTCTCCTGCAATAATAATGTTCTCCTACTGAGTGCATCTGCTACTTTATTCGACTGCCCACTAATATGCTTTAGTACAAAAGTGAAACTTTGCAGATACTCAACCCAGGCTGCATGCTTATGGTTTAGTTTATGCTGTTGCATGATATACTGTAACGCAGAATTATCAGAAAATAAGACAAATTCGTTACCTAGTAGATAATGCCGCCAATGTTTTAAAGCCTGCACAATGGCGTAGAATTCTTTGTCATAGGTCGAGTACTTCTGTCTGCTCTCGTTCAGCTTCTCGCTGAAGTAAGCAACTGGTCTGTCCTCCTGGCTGAGTACTGCTCCAATGGCTGTACCACTGGCGTCACAACGAACTTGAAAAAGTTTGTTGAAATCTGGCAGTCTCAGTATGGGTCGTTCAGTAATCTTTTTCTTTAAGACCTGAAAGCTATTTTCTGCTGCTGCTGTCCAGTGAAAAGGCTGATTCACTTTTTTAATCGTGTCCAACATGGGTGCGCAAATCTCGCTGAAATTCCTAATGAACTTCCTGTAAAAACTGGCAAGTCCATGGAAACTTCGCACGTCAAACAAACTCTTCGGAGAAGGCCAGCTAACAATAGCTGCCACTTTTTCTGGGTCCATTTTTAACTCATTTTCGGCAATAACAAAACCCAGATATATCAGTTCCCTCTGAAAAAAGGTACATTTCTTCAAGTTGATTAACAGCTTGTTTTGCTGTAATTTTCTTAACACGCTCTGTAAATGTCTGTAATGCTCCTCCTTCGTTTTACTGAATATCAAAATATCATCCAAGTAAACTATAACAAACTTACCATTAAATTCTTTCAACACCTCATTCATCAATCGCATGAATGTGCTGGGAGCGTTACTCAAACCAAAAGGCATCACCAGCCATTCATACAAACCTTCGTTTGTTTTGAATGCAGTTTTCCATTCATCTCCCTCACGAATCCTGATCTGGTGATACCCACTTTTCAGATCAATCTTTGAAAAGTAGGTCGCTCCACTTAGGCAATCCATCATATCATCCATCCTTGGCAAGGGAAACCTGTATCTAACGGTAATCTTGTTAATAGCCCTGGAATCTGTACACATCCTCCATTCCCCACCTTTCTTAGGAGCCAAAACAGTGGGTACTGCACAAGGACTCATGCTTTCCCGAATCAAGCCCTTGTCCAACAATTCTTGGACCTGTTTTCTAATTTCTTCATGGTCCTTGGGACTCATACGGTAGGCTGCTTTGTTTGGCAGACTCGCCCCTGGTATAAAGTCGATGCAATGACTAATACCCCTTCTAGGTGGCAACTCATCCGGAAGATCATCCACCACAATGTCTCCAAAATCTTGTAGCAACCTCTGAACGTCCTCTGGTAAATCTAAAACCTGTGTGTGGAGTACCACTGTCCTTGGTCTCCTTATGACAGCAAAATTTATCTCGCTGTCTTCAATCTGCTTAATGAACTCTTTCCCTCCTAACAGCAGTGCCTTCACTCCGCTAGCTTCTGCTGTATTTTCTTCCTTGATGGGTACAAGAGTATGCTTGATCCCATCTTTCACAAATTTGTAACAATTACTTTTTCCATCGTGAATTGCCCCCCTGTCAAACTGCCATGGTCGTCCTAACAGCAGATGACAGACATCCATGGGCATCACGTCACAAAGGATTTTGTCCTTATATTTCCCAATCTGAAACTCTACTTCGCACTGTTCATCAACCAATAGTTGATGTCCCTTCTGCAACCACGATACCTTGTAGGGAGTGGGATGTTTCAGTCTCTTTAATCCCAATTTTTCCACCATCTCTACAGCTACCAGGTTATCGGTACTTCCGCTGTCAATAATCACCTTGCAGCATTTGCCTTGAGATTTGCAGACAGTGCGAAACAATGCTTTCCGCTGATCTGGCTCTGCAGCTTCCTTGGCTGGCTTCAATAGTACCTTGTTCATCACCAAGGCTTCACCTATCTCAGGTGTGTTCTCAGCTTCCTGAGGTGTTTCTTCCGCATCCTCTGGTTGCGTAACATAGGTTCCTCTTCCGCCTGCTGGTTCACCCTCTGGGCAGTCATAAGACTTATGTCCCAACTTATGACAACGGTAACACTGGACAGTTCCTCTGCCCCGACCAAAACCTCGTCCTCTCTGAGCTGGTCGTCCTTCCCGGTTACTGTTGTCTCTCTCTGCTGTACCAGTAGACTTAGAGCTGCTGCTCTCCTCATTTGCGGCTGCACCTCTACCTCTGCCATACACTTTGCCTTTGCCTATGCCAGAACCTCCTCCTCTCCGGGAGTTCTGTTTCCTATTTATCTTCTCTTCAGCCTTCAATGCAAACTGATAGGCTTCTTCTAACGTCTGCGGCGAAAGGATACCAATTTCGTCTAAAATCTCCCCTCTCAAGCCATTTACATACCTGGCCGTCTTCTCTGAGGTATCATCCACATATCCTGCTCGCAGATTTAATTTGTAGAACTCTTCGGTAAACTCTCTCACAGTCATTCCCCTCTGTTTCAGGTTTTGTACCTGCCTGTATAACATTATATGATAGTCCTTTGGCAAGAACTTCTCCTTCAGCTTTGCTTCCATCCTAGCCCATTTCTTGATTGGCTGTTTGCCTAACCTCCTCCTTTCTGCCTGCACACTGTCCCACCATAAGGACGCATGTCCTTTCAGTTTGGTGGCGGCAAATCTCACCTGTTTATCTTCGCTGGTCTCTTCAAACTCAAAGAATTTGTTCACTTCACTTAACCAGTCTAACAACACTTCCGCTGATAGACTACCATCATATGTAGGTAACTCATGCTTCGGTTTATGGCTGGATAGTAAAACTGATTTTAACAACCTCAATTCTGGTGTCATTCCCTCATACTCATCCTGCTCGGGCTCAACTGCCTCTTCATCACTGTTATCCGCTGGATTTCTTCTTCCTCCAGCCTCTATCACTGCTAATCTTTCTCTCAAAACTCTTATCTCTTCTCTTAATCCATCATCCACTGGTCTATGAACCAATCGTCCTCTGCCTCTTCCTCTTTCTCTTCCTCTTCCTCTTCCTCTTACCTCACCTTCACCTTCTGCTTGATCCATTGATTTTCTCAAAAAAAAAACTTGGCTCTGATACCACTTATGATGGCCTCCCGCCACGTATTACTCCTAATGGACAAGCGTATTAGTTGTAATCTTAAATGCGATGATTAATGTCACGGTACGCGCCTTGGACTCCGGTTTAGGGTTTGGGGAAACTTGTTTAACCGGCCCTCACCTATACTAACCGGTCAGCACGAAACAAAAGGCATTGACAACCCCAGTGTTAATCATTTCTTCTCCCGGTCCACGGGGCCACTCTGCTAAGTTCTTCAGCTGCTCTGTGTTGAACAAAACCTGTTCTTTCTGCGACTGTGCTGAGGTCGATCCTGTGGCTAACTCCGCCTCGAAATGGTGTCAATGGTAAACCCCTTCGCCTGTAAGACTTCAATCACTGGTTGCGTTGATTTTGATACTGTGAGTATGGGTTTCTGACTTGTTTCCGCCTTGCTACTGGTTATTTACTTATGGTTCGATTTGTTTTGGGACCTAGCAGGTCCGTCGTCCCTCCAGCTTTGGTTCAACTTCGATAACCAGGTATTATACTCACTCCATGCTATTTTCCACTTCGTTTCGTTATATTGGCCCTGACCGTTTCGGCCACTGTCCTCAGGTTATTATGCTTGATATGTTGGGTCTTCTCCTCGTCGCCTGGATGCCTGGTAAACCCCAATATTCTTCTTCCGCCTGTATTCGTTACTGTTTTAATACAGGTATTTGTGTGTGCAGGGTTTAACTTTCCGTCATTGCTTCTTGCAGGTGAATGCTGGTTCGGTTGTCAATTTCGTGACGCTGTTGCTCGCGTTGTTCCCTCGTTTCTCACGGGTAGTGACTTGGCATACTCCTGTGTTGTTGTAGTTATCGTCTATGTCGCTTCTTTAGCTTCCCTCTATTTCAGTAGGGTATGGTCTCGGTCTGTAAGCTTTTGAAATGCTGTTGTAATCATAACTCGACTTTCTCTCTGTGTAATTTATTTAAATGATGTCTTTTGTTTCAAACCCTCGTGGGTTCTTCTGGTTTTCGGCTCTGTGGATACAATCCAGTCTTTACTTCTGTTTGGTTGATAGTTGTGGTTTTCGAACCCCTGCTCTACTTGATTATCTTGGTTCACAGTTTTTAAACCGGGGGTTTTGACCAAACCCTGGTCCACTCCTCCTTAAACTGTTATGAATGTAATTATTCGGCCTTCATCGATTAATACATGATATCTTTACAGTCTTCGTCCTGTAGTATATTTGGTGGATTCCGAACTCACTTTGCATGCATTTTATGATACATGTGTTCGACTGTAATCTGGTTTTAGTTTGTTATTCAGGTCTTATGACTACATAAAGTTCTGGTTATGCGATGACTATCTGTCCTTTTGTATATATTAAATGGAAGAGAATACTCTGGTTCTTGTTACGTCTTTCTAATTGCTTGTAATTGTTCTTTGCATTATCATATGAAAAGAAAGAAATGTCCTTATTCTTGATTATAAGATGCTATCAGAAAGTATAATAATCGTCGTTGGAATACCTGTTTTCCGTTCACACATACTTGTTAGTGGCCTTTCTGGTTTTCGTAATTTTTGTTGCCTGCAATCTTTCTGCCGCGCCTTTCTCTGGGTGTACACTTGTGTGTACAGTCGAGTCTGTGCGTTGGTGGGAGGGAGTTATTTGCTTGCGCTCGCTCCACTTACAATCGACCTGATTTCTGCTGTAATGAAATTTACAATAAACAGAAAAATATCCGGAACTTACAGTATACAGGAATATTATATTGTGTTGCAATATTGGTAACAGTGATGAAAAAAAACAAATGATTAAGGAATCTGTATTTCTAGAAAATGACTGTGTGTTTCTATTATTTTTGTCACAACTGAGAGAGGAACCCCTTACAATCCTTTCCTTGTCCTTTTTATTCAGAGTGTCCAACTGTTCCTGTTCGGTTGGAAAACAACCCAACAGATCGACAACTGTTTGCTAATAACTGTTCTAAACCAACACAATACTTCTTGTAAACAAAATCAAACTAATCTAACAGAGCAGTATTTTCGTTTCTAACTCCTAAATAAAACAAAATGAAAGTAAGGCTGGGTAAAAGTAAATAGAAACAGTAAAATAAAAAATAACCGACAAGTTGTCCAAATTCTGCTTGAGACTGCGCCTTACTCTGCCTCCTCAGCGCTGGA